>JAXQQM020076393.1:0-129029 GCA_034641835.2 Pinus albicaulis
AATATTATCAAAGATTATATATATATATATGTGTGTGTTATATATATAAGTGGTATAGGTGTTATATGTGTATGGCTTATATGATGTTATCGAAAGATTTTAATATACATAGGGTCTAGACTTATATTATATCCAGGAGGAGTATCCTATGTTGATATAGAGGGGGTATAGAATTTTATATACATGTTTTTAATGTACACATGGGGAATATTGAATGTTATTAGGAGGGGATAGTGGGAGAGAGATCTTAAAATTTAAAAAGATGGAAATAAAAATCCAATTTCGGAACTGAATATTCAGACCACCAGGTAAATAAAAATGAAACCCGAGTATATATATGTGGAAAAAAAAAAAAAAAAAATTTCCTTAAACTGGAGGTGTTACAAATGGTATCAGAGCCCAAGTTACAAAAATGGGCTATTGTTACTGTGCTCACTGAATTCTGAATGCTAGTCTTATAAATGAATACTGTAGAAATTGTTGTTATTTCTTTCGATTTCACTGACCAAATTTATGAGTGTGTACAGTGATGCTAAAATGGCTGAAGAGGGAGGAATTTATGTGGATCTGCGTGATGAGTTTGCTACTCCAGATCCCAATGCCCCGGTAATGGCTATGTTGCATAGAATGCAACGAGAATTGGCTGAACTGTGAAGCCAGAATGACGTGTTGTCATCAGCCAGTAAGGAGCAGGAAAAGCTCATTAGAGAGCTAACTTCCCGGAACAGCTAGGAAGGCGAAGGTTCCAGAAAGAGAAAGATGGATGACTCTGATGATGATGATGCGGATAGACATCAACATAAACAGAAAAGAGAATTGCAGGGAGAATTCCGAAAGATCAAGCCTCCCTCCTATGATGGGGAGAAGGAAGAAGATGTTGAAGCTTGGTTGCTAAACATGATCAAGTATTTCCAAGTTTATGAATATGAGAGCAATCTGAAGGCCAGATTAGCTGTGTATCAGCTACAAGGAGAAGCTACACTATGGTGGGAAGAGACCAAAATGGTGCATGCCATTGATGAAAAGAAAGTTACTTGGGAAGATTTTCAGGCTAAGTTCAAAAATCGTTATTTGAACGAACGTTATTATGATGATAAAGCTAAAGAATTCCATGAAATTAGACTAGGACATTTCACTATCGATGAGTTTGTCACTAAGTTTACTAATTTACTGAGATATGTCCCTTACATTAGGGAATAAAAGGCAAAGGTACAAAGGTTTTTGAATTGCTTGCCTACTGTGTACAAGGAGAAAATTTAGTTTGACAACCCAAAGACAATGGACGAAGCAGTTAGAAAAGCAAGATTATGCTATCAGCAGTTTAAAGGTAAGGTTGAACAAGGAAAGAGCTGGTTGAACAAGGGTGAGTTCAAAGGGAAATGACAAAAACCAGCATATCTAAGGAATTTTGGCAGAGATCATCAGCGGAAAAAATTCAATAAACCAAAAGAAAGCCAAACTGCTCAGTCCCAAGTGGCTTCAAAACAAGTAGAAGGGAACAATAAAAAGGAAGGGACAGTCAGAATGAAGGAACCTTTGAAATTTTGGGGCTGTGGAGAACCCCATATTTTGAGGGACTACCCCCATCGAAATATTCATATGATCAGCAGAGAGCGAGAGGCGACAACAGTAAATGACATAGCCATAAATATACCAACTATCAGTGCAGCCTTGGAAAATCGGTAAGCAGAACATCAAGCAAGCATGGTGGAAATGGAGGGTAAGATTTCTGACCTACCTGTTACTGTTTTGATTGATCCAGGTGTTTCTTTGAGTTACATTAGTCCTGGAATTGTAGAAAAATGTAAAATTAAACCTGAAAAATTTCAGCAGTCATGGTTGGTACAGCTGGCCACCGGAACTAAGAGAAAAGTCACACATAAATTGCCCAAAACAGCAATACAATTAAATGGCTTTCCAACAGAAGTAAATTTGAACATATTGCCATTAGGATCCTATGACTTGTTGATAGGAATGGATTGGCTGGAAAAGAAGAAAGCTCTGATGAACTGCTGGGATAAAACCCTGCATTGTGTGGATGAAGAAGGGAAACCTTTTACACTAAAAGGGAAACCAAAATCCATTTCAGTAAGACAAATATCAGCATTACAATTAAAAAGAATAGCTAGAAAAGGATACCAAGTTTATGCAGTACATGTGGAAGAAGTAGAACAGAGAACTAAAGAAAATCTGCTGAGTGAATTACCAGTGGTAAGGGAATTTAAAGAAGTTTTCCCAGATGAGATTCCTCATCTTCCCCCCAAAAGAGAAATTGACTTTTCCATAGATCTGGTGCCGGGAGCCACACCTATTTCCCGAGCCCCCTATCGAATGAGTCCGCTTGAACTCATGGAGCTGAAGATGCAGCTGCAAGAATTACTGGATAAAGGTTACATTAGACCAAGTGTGTCTTCGTGGGGAGAACCGGTTTTATTTGTGAAAAAGAAAGATGGAACTTTTAGGATGTGCATTGATTATCGTCAACTGAATAAGTTGACCATTAAGAATAGATATCCACTCCCTAGAATTGATGATCTTTTTGATCAAGTGAGAGGGGCCTCAGTGTTTTCCAAGATTGACTTACGAACTGGGTATCACCAGCTCAGAATAAAGGAAGAAGACATTAGCAAAACAACTTTTTGAACTCGGTATGGACACTACAAATTTGTAGTCCTACCTTTTGGATTGACAAATGCCCCTGCCACCTTTATGTGCCTGATGAACAGTGTGTTAAATAAGTATTTGGATAAATTTGTTCTGGTGTTCATAGATGATATTTTAGTCTACTCCAAAAACAAAGAGGAACACAAGGAACATTTGCGGATAGTGTTACAAACTCTGAAAGAAAATCAGCTATATGCCAAGTTCAGTAAATGTGAATTTTACAAGGATAAGATTCAATATTTGGGTCATATTATTTCTGAAAAAGGGCTTGCAGTTGATCCTGAAAAGATAAAAGCCATTAATGAATGGCCAATCCCAACTGATGTTTCAGCAGTAAGGTCATTCATGGGGATGGTAGGCTACTATCATAGATTTGTGGAGAGATTTTCTGCCATTGCACATCCCATCACTTCATTACAAAGAAAGGGTGTCAAGTTCGTGTGGACTGAGAAATGTCAAATCAGTTTCGAACAATTAAAACAGAAACTTATTTCAGCCCCGATACTAAAAATTGCTGATCCTGATAAAGAGTTTGTTGTATGTACAGATGCTTGCAGAGAGGGGCTAGGAGGAGTCCTATTGCAGGAAAATTCAGTTATTGCATATGAATCTAGAAAACTAAAAATACATGAACAGAATTATAGTGCATATGATTTAGAATTTGCAGCTGTTATCCATGCTTTAAAAATGTGGCGGCACTATCTTCTTGGGAAAAAGTTCACATTGATGACTGATCATATTAGCCTCAAATATTTCTTTTCCCAACCTGACCTGAATGCAAGGCAAGCCAGATGGCTGTCCTTTTTAAGTGAATTTGATATGGACATAAAACATATCAAGGGAAAAGAAAATAAAGTTGTTGATGCCTTAAGTAGAAATGCTTGTCAAAATTTAAACAGTATTGGGAGTAGTGCCCAGATGGAGGTAGAGGAATTGGTGAGAAAAGCAGCAAATCAAGATCCCAACTATGAAACACTCTTGGTGAAACTACAGAAAAGGGATAAAATTGATTTCACTCAAAATAAAAAAGGGCTACTCTATTACAAAAACCGGTTGTATATTCCAAATGTAGAGTCATTAAAAAGAGAAATTTTAGATGAATATCACAAACAGCCCTATGCAGGACATCCAGGATACCAAAAGATGTTAACAGCCTTGAAGAAGAAGTTGTTCTGGCCAGGAATGAAGAGAGATGTGGCAGAGTATTTAAGTATATGCATGGAATGTCAATTAGTCAAAGTTGAGCATCAACATCCAGCAGGTCTTTTAAACCCTTTGCCAATTGCGGAATGGAAATGGGACACAGTCTCCATGGATTTTATAACAGGGTTACCCAAAACTAAATATCAACATGATTCTGTAATGGTAGTAGTAGACACTCTCACAAAAGCTGCCCACTTTATAGCAGTAAAGTCTACCTTTGGGACATCTCAAGTAGCGAATGTGTTCTTGAAAGAGATAGTAAGGCTTCATGGGGTGCCAAAGGTAATTGTTTCAGACCGAGATGCTAAGTTTACTGCAGCCTTTTGGAAGGGATTATTTGGAGGGATGGGTACTAAGTTGAATTTTAGTACTGCCTATCACCCTCAAACCGATGGGAAAACAGAGAGGATTAATCAGGTATTGGAAGATATGCTGAGAATGTATGTGATGGATAGACCATCAAAATGGGAAGAGTATTTTCATTTAGCTGAATTTGCCTATAATAACAGCTACCAATCTTCTATCAAGATGAGCCCATTTGGAGCACTGTATGGTAGGAAGTGTCGTACTCCTTTGAGTTGGAGCCAACCTGAGGATAAATTAATGTTGGGACCTGATGCCTTACAGGAGATGGAAAGAATTATTAAACAGATACAGGGAAATATCAAGACAGCACAAGATCGCCAGAAAAGCTATGCTGATAAGAAAAGAGTGCACTGAGAATTCAAAGTGGGGGATCATGTGTATTTGCGCATCAAACCCAAAAAGAGCACACTTTATGCTGGAAGTTGTGAAAAACTTGCTCCTAGATATTGTGGGCCTTTTGAAGTTTTAGAAAGGGTGGGACTAGTGGCTTACAAACTGGCCTTACCCCCCCATGTTAGAGTTCATAATGTGTTTCATGTTTCATTATTAAAAAGATATGTGCATGATGCTTCTCACATAGTTGATTGGACTGTTGTACAGGTGGAACCAGAAGGGGAGTTTCTTCCAGAACCGCTTCAAATATTGGAGCGGGAAGAAATTGAATTGAGAAACAGAACAGTGGCCAGAGTAAAAGTGCAGTGGAAGCACTTTACTGCTGAAGAAGCCACCTAGGAAAGGGAAGCTGAAATGATGGAGAAATATCCATTTTTGTTTAAATGAACTCTAGTAGTTGAATAACAACACCGAGGACGGTGTTTATTTTCAGAGGGGGAATATGTAACACCCCCAATTTCTGTGTTGAATTTGAAAAAGTTAGACATTTGAACTTTAATCCTAAGGGGAGTGGACCCCAAAGGATAAGTATGGTGTGAATGTAATTTAATAATTAAATTGATGAAATAAATAAAATGATTGTGCATTTTGACCAAGATGAGAATTAGAGATCACTTTCCAAATGCATGAGGATGGATAAGGCAACAAATCCCCACAATCTTTCAAAAATCCTTGAAAGAAATTAATTTAGATTTTGAGGAGGAATCTAAATTCCCCCAATGAAGAGGAAGTATTTGGCAAGAGGTAAGAAAAGCTGGAAAAGCTGAGGAAAAGCATAAAACAGCGTTAAAGAGTCCCAAAATGGGAAGCCTAGGCTAAACAGGAAAGAAAGCATCCTGCTATTCTGGACGCAGAATTAGAAACATGCTTTGGGGAAACATGAGCTTAAATAAGCTGCTCCTAAGCAGATCAGAGGGTGATCTGTGATGGAGGTGATCTCAGCTCGGGGGTGAGTTCTGGGAGACAAAGAGGACTCTAAGGTTGGGAGGTTGGTCATTTGCAATAGTGGTATGTTTCTGAAATTCTTGTTTATTTTGATTTATTATGGTATGAATTGGATACATATAAAATTTAATGAAATGGTATGATTGATTTTAGTACTACATTTAACAGAATCCATCTTAAGGCATTCACCTTCCAGATTCTGTTTAGTTGTAGACCAGTAATCCATAGAGTAGAAACCCACAGAAACTTTAAACCAAAGACGGTTTAAATCTGAAGGTACTTAGTCTCCACAGATAATTAAATATTAACTTGTTTCACATATATATACAAAGGTGAAATTATATGCTCATATGTATGTTAGAAAACTATTGTAGCAAAACTGAAATTTACATGGTACAATAAAAGAGAAGCAAAGACATTAGAATATGTATTTCGAAATTTTGTAGCTTAAGAAGAAATTCTACTCTATAGAAGTGTTATATCATTTATAGCATTTATAGTGTATATTGCATTCTTTAATCTACCTCTAATCCTTGAAATAAATATTATAGAAAAAGACTTAACCTATAATTAAGGTACACTACTCAATTAACTATCGAATACATATATATGAAAAACAAAAAAAGATAAGAGCCGAGAGCTAAAACAATAACTCATTTTAACAACGATTATAAATGAGTAGTTGGTGGAAGAAATATAGATATGAACCATATAACTATGCGAATTAATGTATGGTCAAACTATATGAAATCATGGTGATTAATTAATTTACCATGCATTGGGCCTGTGTTAATTCAATACCTCCGAATTGTACAGAAATTAATGTCCACGGCATTTTAGGTCCTTTTTAAACATGATATGTAATGAACAGAGGTAAAAATAAAACGATGATATATTTTAAACATGTAGTTTTAAACATGCATGTGAATACATATTATCTATATTCATATCATATAAATGTTATCTATCATATGAATATTATCTATCATATGAATACTCATATTTTAAACGATGGTAGATAACAGACGCAACTATAAAACTACGAAATAACGCGATGATAGCAAGGGCCGAGTACCCAACCTTTACGCAAGGTATCGATGCCCATATGTTGGGGGTGGAAATTTCTTATATGCCAAAAGGTATTATATTGAATCCGCAAAGGCAGTGTAGCCTTGTCTATTTTCGTGAAGAGCGTTACTAGTATTAAAAACGAAAGAAATATAGAGGGCGCAATCGCGTTAAGGAAGGGAGTTACCGACATGGGAGCTCGGCTTTTCCCCTCGCGTGGTTCGTTAATCACCTGTGCCATCTGCAACAAAGCCAAACGAAAATTTTTGGATTTGACTGGCCAATACGCCGCTGACCATAGTTATGATTTAGATAGGGCGACGAAAGCATAAAAGCTATCCATAATATAGGTCCTGACAGTTAGTACTGGATGTCAACAATACTAGAGTTCTGAAATGCAAGCAAATAAATCAGAGGCATGAATCTCTGCAATTGTATGACAGAAACTCGAGATTGACATATGCGTAGGGTTTCATTCTACCCTGGGATCGCATTGCTTTAAAAATAAAAACCAGAGGTCAATACAACATCAAACAAAAAAACATATTAGCACGTCAGCCATAGGAAGGTTATCAAACCTGAATGCAAGGAAATCTGAGATTCCGCGTCAGGACGTGGAAAAATATGCTAACGAAGAGCGCGGCCAGAAAACCCCACCGTCTGCACCCTCTGCAAAAAACAATCAGTAGATGATTTAGACACGGCATTACCTGACGAGATCAAAATGAGTTGCAGAATGTAAAGAACTATAAAAACCTTACGCTCGAACTCTCCACGGAGCAGGAGCCGATACCTTCAAGCCGACTTGGTATTTCTGCACCTAATCCACAGGGAAAGATCCGGGCCTTCGGGGAACGAATTGGGAATAAAAACAACCACAACAACCAGAGTAAGATTTAACTGTAAACTGAGCCAGCTATATAGATAATAACCGGCGGAGGGAGAGGTGAGTGGCATCGAGTTGAGGCCGCAGAGATAAATCGGAAGGGTAGGAGAAACCCTAATCCCACTGCCCCAAAAAGTCAGAAAATGCCAAAGTCGATTTGGAAAAACCCAGCTTAGTCGACATAGGGGTATTCGGTGATTTAAATGTGTTGCAAACGAGGTACTGAGATGCAGAAGTTGGCTCACGTAGTACTGGGCTAGACTGTAATAACAAATGGAAGCGTTACACGCAAATTACTTGCTGGGCATGAGGCTGCAAACGCTGGCAATCTGGTACTTCAATCCCCTGAGTGAGACGCCTTCCCTGCGTACAAAACCATCAAAACATCAAAATGAGACCCACACGTTAAACCAGACCAGTCAGATCACTAAGCTATACTGCTATCTCTATCCATAATCAGTACGCATGGTGCATACTATGCGTATAAAAACCAAATCGTATGTGCACCGTTTCAAACCAAAACAATTATAATTCGACGCAAGTGGCAAGGTGCTCAGATCTGCATTATTCATAGACACCAATACGCATGACTGTCAACATCATTACAAGTGGTAATATTCATAAAAGTATAAACCAATAATAATATACCCTGTCACGACGAATTAGGAAAAAAAATTTGAACAATAAAACAACGCCAACAAATTTTATGATTAGGGTTAGGTTTATATCGGGACTGGTAGGTTTCGGCGTTTCATAATTAATAGTCGAATCACTATTATATTTATCAATAGTCCGGACGCCTTAAGCTCCACGACGATAACTGAAATGGGCATCGACTCATCGACGTACGAAATTAGTAGTATGTACACACTGGATTATATACACAAGCGTTATTTCAACGTGTGGGTAAGGTATAGGTATATTAGGTATAGTATATGCTTGATGTGGATTCGATTATATTATCAAATGGTATATATATGTGTTATATATATATGTGTTATATATGTATGGCTTATATGATGTTATCGAAAGATATGAATGTACATAGGGTTTAGACTTATACTATATCTAGGGGGAGTATCCCATGTTGATATAGAGGGGGTATAGAATTTTATATACATGGTTTTAATATACACATGGGGAATATTGAATGTTATTGGGAAGGGATAGTGGAAAAGAGATCTTAAAATTTAAATGAGATACTAGAGGGGTAGAGGAAAATTTAAAAAGATGGAAATAAAAATCCAATTTCTGAACTTAATATTCAGACCACCAGGTAAATAAAAATGAAACCCCAGTATATATGTGGAAAGAAAAAAAAAAATTTCCTTAAACTGGAGGTGTTACATACAGGTTCATTCTTCTTGTTTATACAGCATATATGATTACTAGTGTTTATGTGGGCCTGTTCTTTTTTAACTGTAGCTTAATAACGTAGAATAAAACCCCATGTTAACCCTAGTATATTTTGGCTTTACTGTTATTCTGCTAACTTTCTTTTAAGCGCTTCATATACAAATATAAAGATTATCTGCTACAGAGTTTTCATATTTCTAGAGTTAGCTATTATTCCCGCCCATGGGTCTGAGGGTTATTTTCACGAATGGTTATTAAACACTTAACCATTACTGTACTCAACTACATCACATTTAAATAGTGTAAACAGATATTTACTATAATCATCTTCATCACATTTTAGTAATGTATACAAATATATATATATAAATATACTGTAATCATCTACTTCACATTTTGGTAGAGTAAACAGATAAACGGTGATTCCCGTGTTATAACTTGAACAAATTCTAAAGTACTTATCTGGTAGGACAAGAATACTCTCCAACTGTGGTCCTCCAAAACATCAAGGGAGGCAATTTCGTCCTCCGCTTGCCCACTAGCTCTAGAATTCAGTCGGCACTACGGGAACAGTAGAAATACTGTTGTGACCTCTGGACGGCCAATCCAGCCACAGACAGATAATCTGAATACAAGGTTGCAGAAGCTTTTCTCAACTGTCCATTTCCACAGCTCTAGAGAATGCTTCACCTTCTTCTTTCCAGAGAAAAAACACAGAACCCCTAACCCTCCCTTGGGATTTCCTTTTATCCCTGGAGGTTAGGTAACTATCCTCTAACTGTTCCCAAGTAACCAACTTCTATTCTTAGACACTTTACCAATAGTTTAAGAGATTCATTTCCTTTTACCAACCCAGTAATAAAAATAGTGTTTCTTGTTGAGTTTCTTTTACAAAATAAAATAAACATATATTAAAATAAATAAATTGTCTTTTAACTAAATTCAAACTAATGAGCTCTAAATGAGGCTGTCACATAAACTCGCAATAGAAGGCTGAATATTGTGAAAGAGAAGCGGTCAAACTCTGTGACCCGTCCAAAAAAACCTGTCAATCGAGTTCGAAACCCTGAGAAAATTTTACATTCCACAATCGAGAATAAGGTGCGTACTTAAGTCTTTAGTCATCCCTCCATTAATTTCAGTTTTAGTAGCCCTTTCATACTCCACATTCCTTTACAACATAAGCGAATAGTTTATTAATGCAAGCTGTTATTTATTTATGCAGAGAGATAACTCTGGCAAGATGTTTCGCACACTATTCCAGAAGAAGCTTCAGTATAGTGATGTAGGCATTTTACGAAGAATGGTGATTCCCAAGGTGTGCACATCTTTATATTTTTATGTCAACTGTACATACATTTTGGAATATGGGTAGATATGGTAGTATTTTTATTAGTAAAGTTTGACTCAATCATTTTTGGAGTATGAGAATATTTTGACTATTAACGAATTTTGGAATATAAGAATATTTTTATATCATTGGAAGTTCAATCTGCATATATATGAAACTGATTTGAATCTCTTATTTTTATTATGATGCTTAGAAGTTCGGTCGTTGGATATAATGAGACCTAGTCTTGTAATGGAAGTTGAGGACATGACGTTGCCTTATATGTGACGTTGCCTTATATGTGGCGCTTAAGATACAGGTATCTCTTACTAAGTGATAACATTCATATGTTACTTTTCAGCCACTATATATTCATTTATATTTATATGTTTCTTTTAGGTTTTTTCTTTATTTTAAATGGAATATAAAATAAAATATCATGACTGTAGATACTGGAGCAATAACAACATCACAATGTACGTATTCGAAAATACATGTAAGTTATATCACTCCATTTAAATGTAATAATATATTAGCAGTTTTGATTATTTTTTTATTTTCATGCTAAAATATATAAGTTGACATTTTATTTAAATCTAATAATATATAAATTAAATATTATTTTTGGGATTTAATTGTATTAAAATAAGCTATTCATTTATAACTATTTTTATGAGAAAGTTTAATCAAATCTTTTTCATTTTTAATTATTTTTTTTCTCAGGTAAATTGTCACTTTGTTTAAATGTAATAATATATAGACTTTTTACTTATGTTCTGATCATTTCTTTCTCATGCTTATGACAGCTGAGTTTGTTAACGGACATGGGGTTACTGTGGGAGATTCTATGTCCCTGTTGAAAGATGCAATGGAGAGATTGGTATATTTTTAAATAAATATTGTTTTTCTTTTATTTAATTTAAATATTTATGATTATGGTGTCTATAATTAATGTCTGTTTTTTTTGTATTATTACAATTTAATTTATGTAATTAGGTTATTAAAATTAAGAAAGTGAATTACTATGTTTTTTTCAATTTTATTTTCAAAATAGCTTTTGTTTGGTATGCTGATATAACTTTTTTTTAAACAGTTTATTAAAGTCAAGAAAAAAGAAGAGCCAAATCTTTTTCAAAATCATATTGAAAGCAACGAAGAAGACTATGCAAATGATTCTCCAAATCATATTGAAGGCAAGAATGAACACTACGCAAATCATTCTCAAAATCATATTGAAAGCAAGAATGATGCAAATCATTCTCCAAATCATATTGAAGGCAAGAATGAAGACGAGGCAAATCATTCTCAAAATCATATTGAAGGCAAGAATGAAGACTACGCAAATCATTCTCAAGAATAACATAAATATAGGTGATATAGATGATATAGCTATAGATATAGATGACATAAATATAATCAATGCTATTTGTGAGTTGTAGATCTACACGGCGTATCAGTATTTGTAATATATTAAATTTAAATTTTTTTACTATAAAAATACTATATAGATATATTTAAATATCATGGAGATTTTATGATGTGGATTTTTTCTATTTTTCTTAGCATTAATAAAAATAATGACTATTTTTTTATAATATTAGATATATGTTGTAATTGAGTGCTATTTTTTTTATTACCTATGAGGAGTGTTAATCAAAAAGTTTTAAATATGATGAGGATTTTATAATGTGGCATTTTTCTATTTTTCTTAGCATTAACAAAAATAATGATGATTTTTTTATAATATAATATGTTGTAATTGAATGCTATTTTTTTTACTAGCTATGAGGAGTGTTAATCATAGAGCTATGAGTAGTGTTAGTCATAATAATGGTGATTATCTTTATATTAACTTTTGACACTAAGAATAGTGTTAATGTATTTTATATTAGATTTCAGTTTAGATAAATTAGTTAAAAAACGAGATACTAGGTACAATGTTTTCAATGATATAGATTTTTCTTCAACAATTTAGTTGATTTTAAAACTTAAATATCTTTTCAACATTTTTTAATATTGTTTGAGATAGTATAAATATAGCTAAATAATTTTTAGGTCTTGTACATCATTTTAATTGAATATGTATTATTAATCTCTTTATATATAATGTTGTTTCAAAGTTGTAGACTAATTTCTCATATGATGCATTATTAAGACTTTTGTTTAAGAGATGTTTAAACTTTAACAAGTTGGTGTTTCATATGTAGAACTATGGTGGTTATGATGGTAGCTATAGTAATCCCTAATATGTCACTCAAGTAAATATATAATTATAATGATAGTTATTATAGTAATCAACTATATGTCCATTAAATATTATCCATCATCTAAAGATAACAATTGACTTTTTTATTTTGCTACTAAAAAATGCATAATGTTAATTCTACTATATAAAAAACTAAACATGTTATTAATTTTTATTGTAAATTGTTATAATTTTTTCGAAATTATTATAACTCTTTAATAAAAAAATTTATTTCACACATAAGAATAACTAAATATTTTTTTATTATAATTTTACAATTAAAATGTTGTATTTCCCATTACTTATTAAATACTATTATATAGTACTTATTAAATATTATTATATATTATTTAGATTCTATTATTATATATTGTTTAGAGTTTTACAGTTAAAATTTTGTATTTCCCATTACTTATTAAGTATTATTATAAATATGAAGTGAAATTATTTAAAAAAAAAAATTCACTTATATAAAAACAATAATTCTATATATTATTTTTACATATTAAATATTAACTTGTATAAAATCAATAATTAATTCTATATATTATTTTAACATATTAAGTATTAGCTTATATAAAATCAATAATTCTATATACTATTTTAACATATTAAATATTAACATATAAATGTAAAAATAAGTTTAAAGTTCAATGACATTTTTAAATAAGTTTAAAGTTAAATAGATAGTATTTAAAAATATATTGTTTTTATTTTTATTATTATTTTTAGATAGTGTTTTGTATTTTTTTAAATTTATTTAAGATTAAAAAATAATAATTTGTATGTTAATCTATAGGTTAAGAAGTTAGATTGTGTTATATAATAATATATAGATTAATATATAGATTAAATATTATTTTTGGGATTAAATGTAATAATATATAGATTAAATATTATTTTTGGGATTTAATTGTATTAAAATTAGCTATTCATCTATAACTATTTTTATGAGAAAGTTTAATCAAATCTTTTTCATTTTTAACTATTTTTTTCTCATGTAAATTATCACTTTGCTTAAATGTAATAATATATAGACTTTTTACTTATATGTTCTTAACGTCTCTGCTCTCATGCTTATGACAACCGAGTTTGTTAACGGACTGGCCATCAGAGATTCCTATGTCCGTTTAAAGATGAAATGGGGAGATTGGTATATTTTTAAATAAATTTTGTTTTGCTTTTATTTAATTTAAATATTTATGATTATGGTGTCTATAATTAAATGTCTATTTTTTGTATTATTACAATTTAATTTATGTAATTAGGTTATTAAAATCAAGAAAGTGAATTAGTATGTTTTTCTCAATTTTATTTTCAAAATAGCTTTTGTTTTGGTATGCTATATAACTTTTTTTTAAACAGTTTATTAAAGGCAAGAAAAAAGAAGAGGCAAATCACTTTCAAAATCATATTGAAAGCAACGAAGAAGAAGACGATGTGATGTAAATCATATCCAAATCATATTGAAGGCAAGAATGAAGACCACGAAATCATTCTCAAAATCATATTGAAAGCAAGAATGATGCAACTTCGTCTAAATTTTATTGAAGGCAAGAATGAAGATCACGCAAATCATTCTCAAAATCATATTGAAGGCAAGAATGGAAAGATTATGGCAAATCATTTCGGAGAATAACATATGGTAAATATAGTGATATAGATGATATAGCTATAGATATAAATGACATAAATATAATTAATGCTATTTGTGAGTCAGAGATCTACACCGGGTATCAATATTTGTATTGCGTTAAATTTAAAAAAATTTCTATATAGATATATTTAAAAATGATGGAGATTTTATAATGTGGATTTTTTCTATTTTTCTTACCATTAATAAAAATAATGATGGTTTTTTTTATAATATTATATGTTGTAATTGAATGCTATTTTTTTTATTACCTATGAGGAGTGTTAATCAAAAAGTTTTAAATATGATGAGGATTTTATAATGTGGCATTTTTCTATTTTTCTTAGCATTAATAAAAATAATGATGATTTTTTTATAATACAATATGTTGTAATTGAATGCTACTTTTTTCACTAGCTATGAGGAGTGTTAATCATACAGCTATGAGTAGTGTTAGTCATAATAATGGTGATTATATTTATATTAAATTTTGAGACTAAGAATAGTGTTAATGTATTTTATATTAGATTTCAGTTTAGATAAATTAGTTAAAAAAAGAGATACTAGGTAGAATGTTTTCAATGATATAGATTTTTGTTCAATAATTTAGTTGATTTTAAAACTTAAATATCTTTTCAACAATTTTTAATATTATTTGAGATAGTATAAATATAGCTAAATAATTTTTAGGTCCAATAGTTGTACATCATTTTAATTTTAATTATTTTTACATATTAAATATTAACTTATATAAAATCAATAATTAATTCTATATATTATTTTAACATATTGAATATTAGCTTATATAAAATCAATAATTCTATATATTATTTTAACATATTAAATATTAACATATAAATGTAAAAATAAGTTTAAAGTTCAATGACATTTTTAAATAAGTTTAAATTTAAATAGATAGTATTTAAAAATATATTATTTTTATTTTTTATATCAACATAATAACGTTAAGTAGTTAGATCGTGTTTTGTATTTTTTTAAATTTATCTAAGATTAAAAAATAATAATTTGTATGTTAATATATAGGTTAAGAAGTTAGATTGTGTTATGTATTTTTTTTAATTTATTTAAAATTATAAAATACTAATTATTAAAAAATAATAATTTGTATGTTAATATATAGATTGTAATTTTTAAGAATATATAATTTATATGAAAATTAAATTAATATAATAAAATGAAAATTCTTTGATGGGGGTGGTTAAAATATGTTTGAAATATCCAAAAACATTCATAGGTGGTATAATGATTTGCAAGCTTAACTGCAAGGGTGATGAGTCTCAAGCGATGAATGACGTCTTTTTATTATTTAATAACAATAATAATAATAATTTCATATAATATATAAAAATAATAATAATTATTATTATTATTATTATTTAAATAATAATAAAATAAATAATTATTAAATTAATTTTAAAATATAAATATAAATATAATTTAAATATTTATTTAAAAATACAATATGTATAAATAATTATTGAAGTTAATATATATATTCTATTTAATATTATGGTATTGATATGGATAATATTGTTCTCTGGCTTTAAAAAAATTATTAAAAATAAGTAATATTTATTTTAAAAATAATTTTAATTCAACATAATACTCTAAAAATAAATTTCCTAAAAACGGAGTGAGCGTCAATTTAAATTTATTAAACTACATTTAAAGTCCATGTTCAACTTCAAGTTAGCAGCTATTGGAAAGTAACACCAGCTAGCAATATCCAGGGGGGCTCCATCTCTGCTCGAACCTTCTGGCCTATCCTGATTCTCCTCCTTATTTTGTTCCTCGGCTTTTATGTGTTCACAGCGGATGCCTTGGGTTACAGGTTACATGCTGGAAGCTGCTCGGATGATCTAATTGGAACAAAACCTGTAAGCTTAATTGCGAGAACTGGGATGGAATAAATCGTTAGTTTCGTACGAGCACAAGTACCTGTGTATCTAATAAACGAGAGTTTAGGGTAGGGGTTGTCTGTGGGTATCTAATAAAGGAGATGGATACATTCCCCGAATCTCTATCAAGGGTTTTAGCAGAAATGAAGTATATGAGGGTTTTAGCAGAAATGGAGTATATGAGGGTTTCAAGGATCAGAGCTCATCATCCCGCAATTCATGCTCTTCAATCCAAAACGCAGCTGTGTTCTTCTTCTGCTATGCCAAGGAATGGAGATGGAATTATGTGAAGACATGGAAATGGAATTCATCCTCATCAATACCCAATATCCCAATTTGACAGCAAACAGCAACAGGTCCAGGCAGGAATTCATCCTCATCAATACTCTGCTCCATCTGCTCAGCCAGGAATTCATCCTCATCAATACCCAATATCCCAATTTGACAACCATCCCAAAAGCTGCAAACAACAGGTCCAGGCAGGAATTCATCTTCATCAAAATTCTGTTTCATCTGCTGCGCCACCTTTCCATGTTTATCAATATCAGGTAATTTATTTTTATTTTTATTTTTTTATAACTATAGTTTATTATTATTATTATTATCCAATTTTAAATTCACTGACAAACCAGCTACAAACCCTCCCTCCAAAATACCTTCAAGCCGCCTTGGTATTTATGCACCTAATCCACAGGGAAAGATTCGGGCCTTCGGGGAACGAATTGGGAATAAAAACAACCACAACAACCAGAGTAAGATTCAACTGTAAACTGAGCTAGCTATATAGATAATAACCGGCGGAGGGAGAGGTGAGTGGCATCGAGTTGAGGCCGCAGAGATAAATCGGAAGGGTAGGAGAAACCCTAATCCCACTGCCCCAAAAAGTCAGAAAATCCCAAAGTCGATTTGGAAAAACCCAGCTTAGTCAACATAGGGGTATTCGGTGATGTAAGTGAGTTGCAAATGAGGTACTGAGATGCAGAAGTTGGCTAACGTAGTACTGGGCCAGACTGTAATAACAAATGGAAGCGTTACACGCAAATTACTTGCTGGGCATGAGGCTGCAAACGCTGGCAATCTGGTACTTCAATCCCCTGAGTGAGACGCCTTCCCTGCGTACAAAACCATCAAAACATCAAAATGAGACCCACACGTTAAACCAGACCAGTCATATCACTAAGCTATACTGCTATCTCTATCCATAATCAGTACGCATGGTGCGTATTATGTGTATAAAAACCAAATCGTATGTGCACCGTTTCAAACCAAAACAATTATAATTCGACGCAAGAGGCAAGGCACTCAAATCTGCATTATGCATAGACACCAATACGCATGATTGTCAACATCATTACAGGTGGTAATATTCATAAAAGTATAAACCAATAATAATATACCATGTCACGACGAATTAGGAAAAAAAGTTTGAACAATAAAACAACGCCAACAAATTTTATGATTAGGGTTAGGTTTATATCGGTACTGGTAGGTTTCGGCGTTTCATAATTAATAGTCGAATCACTATTATATTTATCAATAGTCCGGACGCCTTAAGCTCCACGACGATAACTGAAATGGGCATCGACTCATCGACGTACGAAATTAGTAGTATGTACACACTGGATTATATACACAAGCGTTATTTCAACGTGTGGGTAAGGTATAGGTATATTAGGTATAGTATATGCTTGATGCGGATTCGATTATATTATCAAATGGTATATATATGTGTTATATATATATGCGGATTCAATGATATTATCAAAGGGGGTGTTTTATATATATGTGTTATATATACCTATATGTGCATTCAAATAATTTTATGAAGGTGTATATATATATATGGGTTATATATATATGTGTTATATATATAAGTGGTATATGTGTTATATATGTTTGGCTTATATGATGTTATCGAAAGATATGAATGTACATAGGGTTTAGACTTATACTATATCTAGGGGGAGTATCCCATGTTGATATAGAGGGGGTATATAATTTTATATACATGGTTTTAATGTACACATGGGGAATATTGAATGTTATTGGGAAGGGATAGTGGAAAAGAGATCTTAAAATTTAAATGAGATACTAGAGGGGTAGAGGAAAATTTAAAATGATGGAAATAAAAATCCAATTTCTGAACTTAATATTCAGACCACCAGGTAAATAAAAATGAAACACCAGTATATATGTGGAAAGAAAAAAAAAAAAATTCCTTAAACTGGAGGTGTTACATACAGGTTCATTCTTCTTGTTTATACAACGTATATGATTACTAGTGTTTATGTGGGCCTGTTCTTTTTTAACTGTAGTTTAATAACGTAGAATAAAACCCCATGTTAACCCTAGTATATTCTGGCTTTACTGTTATTCTGCTAACTTTCTTTTAAGCGCTTCATATACAAATATAAAGATTATTGCTACAAAGTTTTCATATTTCCAGAGTTAGCTATTATTCCTGCCCATGGGTCTGAGGGTTATTTTCACGAATGGTTATTAAACACTTAACCATTACTGTACTCAACTACATCACATTTAAATAGTGTAAACAGATATTTACTATAATAATATTCATCACATTTTAGTAATGTATACAAATATATATATATAAATATACTGTAATCATCTACTTCACATTTTGGTAGAGTAAACAGATAAACGGTGATTCCCGTATTATAACTTGAACAAATTCTAAAGTACTTATCTGGTAGGCCAAGAATACTCTCCAACTGTGGTCCTCCCAAACATCAACGGAGGCAATGTCGTCCTCCGCTTGCCCGCTAGCTCTATAATTCAGTCGGCACTACGGGAACAGTAGAAATCCTGTTGTGACCTCTGGATGGCCAATCCAGCCACAGACAGATAATCTGAATACAAGGTTGCAGAAGCTTTTCTCAACTGTCCATTTCCACAGCTCTAGAGAATGCTTCACCTTCTTCTTTTCAGAGAAAAAACACAGAACCCCTAACCCTCCCTTGGGATTTCCTTTTATCCCTGGAGGTTAGGTAACTGTCCTCCAACTGTTCCCAAGTAACCAACTTCTATTCTTAGACACTTTACCAATAGTTTAAGAGATTCATTTCCTTTTACCAACTCAGTAATAAAAATAGTGTTTCTTGTTGAGTTTCTTTTACAAAATAAAATAAACATATATTAAAATAAATAAATTGTCTTTTAACTAAATTCAAACTAATGAGCTCTAAATGAGGCTGTCACAGAAACTCGCAATAGAAGGCTGAATATTGTGAAAGAGAAGCGGTCAAACTCTGTGACCCATCCAAAAAAACCTGTCAATCGAGTTCGAAACCCTGAGAAAATTTTACATTCCACAATCGAGAATAAGGTGCGTACTTAAGTCTTTAGTCATCCCTGCATTAATTTCAGTTTTAGTAGTCCTTTCATACTCCACATTCCTTTACAACATAAGCGAATAGGTTATTAATGCAAGCTGTTATTTATTTATGCAGAGAGACAACTCTGGCAAGATGTTTCGCACACTATTCCAGAAGAAGCTTCAGTATAGTGATGTAGGCATTTTACGAAGAATGGTGATTCCCAAGGTGTGCACCTCTTTATATTTTTATGTCAACTGTACATACATTCTGGAATATGGGTAGATATGGTAGTATTTTTATTAGTAAAGTTTGACTCAATCATTTTTGGAGTATGAGAATATTTTGACTATTAACGAATTTTGGAATATAAGAATATTTTTATATCATTGGAAGTTCAATCTGCATATATATGAAACTGCTTTGAATCTCTTATTTTTATTATGATGCTCAGAAAGACGCAGAGGATCATCTTCGGTCGTTGGATACAATGAGACCTAGTCTTGTAATGGAAGTTGAGGACATGACGTTGCCTTATATGTGGCGCTTAAGATACAGGTATCTCTTACTAAGTGATAACATTCATATGTTACTTTTCAGCCACTATATATTCATTTATATTTATATGTTTCTTTTAGGTTTTTTATTTTTTTTAAATGGAATATAAAATAAAATATCATGACTGCAGATACTGGAGTAATAACAACATCATAATGTACGTATTCGAAAATACATGTAAGTTATATCACTCCATTTAAATGTAATAATATATTAGCAGTTTTGATTATTTTTTTATTTTCATGCTAAAATATATAAGTTGACATTTTATTTAAATCTAATAATATATAAATTAAATATTATTTTTGGGATTTAATTGTATTAAAATAAGCTATTCATCTATAACTATTTTTATGAGAAATTTTAATCAAATCTTTTTCATTTTTAATTATTTTTTTCTCATGTAAATTGTCACTTTGTTTAAATGTAATAATATATAGACTTTTTACTTATGTTCTGATCATTTCTTTCTCATGCTTATGACAGCTAAGTTTGTTAACGGACATGGGCTTACTGTGGGAGATTCTATGTCCGTGTTGAAAGATGAAATGGGGAGATTGGTATATTTTTAAATAAATTTTGTTTTGCTTTTATTTAATTTAAATATTTA
This sequence comes from Pinus albicaulis, assembly GCA_034641835.2. NCBI lineage: Eukaryota > Viridiplantae > Streptophyta > Pinopsida > Pinales > Pinaceae > Pinus > Pinus albicaulis. Next base: position 20,512 of record JAXQQM020076393.1, read on the forward strand.
TGATTATGGTGTCTATAATTAAATGTCTGTTTTTTTGTATTATTACAATTTAATTTATGTAATTAGGCTATTAAAATTAAGAAAGTGAATTAATATGTTTTTTTCAATTTTATTTTCAAAATGCTGATATAACTTTTTTTTAAACAGTTTATTAAAGGCAAGAAAAAAGAAGAGGCAAATCTTTTTCAAAATCATATTGAAAGCAAGGAAGAAGATGATGCAAATCATTCTGCAAATCATATTGAAGGCAAGAATGAAGACTACGCAAATCATTCTCAAAATCATATTGAAAGCAAGAATGATGCAAATCATTCTCCAAATCATATTGAAGGCAAGAATGAAGACGACGCAAATCATTCTCAAAATGATATTGAAGGCAAGAATGAAGACTACGCAAATCATTCTCAAGAATAACATAAATATAGGTGATATAGATGATATATCTATAGATATAGATGACATAAATATAATCAATGCTATTTTTGAGTTGTAGATCTACACGGGGTATCAGTGTTTGTAATATATTAAATTTAAATTTTTTTACTATAAAAATACTATATAGATATATTTAAATATGATGGAGATTTTATAATGTGGATTTTTTCTATTTTTCTTAGCATTAATAAAAATAATGATGTTTTTTTTTATAATATTATATGTTGTAATTGAATGCTATTTTTTTTATTACCTATGAGGAGTGTTAATCAAAAAGTTTTAAATATGATGAGGATTTTATAATGTGGCATTTTTCTATTTTTCTTAGCATTGAAAAAAATAATGATGATTTTTTTATAATATAATATGTTGTAATTGAATGCTATTTTTTTTACTAGCTATGAGGAGTGTTAATCATAGAGCTATGAGTAGTGTTAGTCATAATAATGGTGATTATCTTTATATTAACTTTTGAGACTAAGAATAGTGTTAATGTATTTTATATTAGATTTCGGTTTAGATAAATTAGTTAAAAAAAGAGATACTAGGTACAATGTTTTCAATGATATAGATTTTTCTTCAACAATTTAGTTGATTTTAAAACTTAAATATCTTTTTAACAATTTTTAATATTATTTGAGATAGTATAAATATAGCTAAATAATTTTTAGGTCCAATAGTTGTACATCATTTTAATTGAATATGTATTATTAATCTCTTTATATATAATGTTGTTTCAAAGTTGTAGACTAATTTCTCATATGATGCATTATTAAGACTTTTGTTTCATAGATGTTTAAACTTTAACAAGTTGGTGTTTCATATGTAGAACTATGGAGGTTATGATGGTAGCTATAGTAATCCCTAATGTGTCATTGGAGTAAATATATAATTATAATGATAGTTATTATAGTAATCAACTATATGTCCATTCAATATTATCCATCATCTAAAGATAACAATTGACTTTTTTATTTTGCTACTAAAAAAATGCATAATGTTAATTCTACTTGTATATAAAAAACTAAACACGTTATTAATTTTTATTGTAAATTGTTATAATTTTTTCGAAATTATTATATCTTTTTAATAAAAAAATTTATTTCACACATAAGAATAACTAAATATTTTTTTTATTATAATTTTACAATTAAAATTTTGTATTTCCCATTACTTATTAAATATTATTATATATTATTTAGATTCTATTATTATATATTGTTTAGAGTTTTACACTTAAAATTTTGTATTTCCCATTACTTATTAAGTATTATTATAAATATGAAATGAAATTATTTTAAAAAATATTTTCACTTATATAAAAACAATAATTCTATATATTATTTTTACATATTAAATATTTTTTTTTTTTTTTAAATAAGACTAAGTTCTATTACTGTAAGAAGATATGGTACATACAGAGGTGAGCCTTCTCAGGCCGGATGAGTTTCAGCAAAATAACAAAATAGGCGCTGCCCACAAGGGGAAACCAGCGTGCTAGGAGTTTGTTTGCTGCCTCACAGGAGGAAACCAGCATTGCACAAAAGACATTATAAGTGTAACATTTTGGACCATCAGTTAACTGAGACCTATGACAATAACCGTGAGTATATAGGCCCACTGGCCAGAGATTCTGAATATTCCATCTGGACCAAGACTCTGGCATGAAAAAGACAAAAAAACTGAGAATTCTAAATACCATAATCATCGGAGGGGGATTCTTCTTCGATACGGCATCCAAATTCATAATCTTCATCGTCCTGGGCGTGGTTTGCTGTTGCAGCTCCGTCGTTCTGCGCCATGTGAATGCTTGGGCGACCAGTGCTGCTGCCACCCTGCTTGTCTCCCTCTGCCTCGCTTGAGCCTATCTGCACATCTGAGCGGAGAACACGATCAGCTTCAGGAGGGCGGAGCTGAGGGCCCGAAGAAATTGAAGAAGAGCCGAACTGAGGAAGCTCCTTGAACTTCACTGTAATTGTGGCGACCACCATGGGCTGAGAGGTGAGGCAAGGAAAGTGAAACAGGGCCGTCTCTGGATTAGCAAGGTGGGCAGCTTCAGCAGCGCGGGGTTCGGTGGGTGAAGGGTGAAGAGGGGGACCAGGCGGAGGAGAGGGAGGGTGATGGGGCGGCATGGTGTGGCGCCTGTTCGAGGCACGAAGGGAAACGCGCTGGGGAGAAACAGAAACCGGAGAGCCCGAGATGGAAGGAGACCGGCGCCTGGAGGCAGACCTGGCTCGGGTGCTGCCTCTGCGGCATCTGAGCCGGTGCCTGAGCCTAGGCATGATCAAACGAGGAGAATGCAGCAGTGGCTGAGAGAAGCGCTGCGAATTCTACAGAGACGTGCTGGGCGTGAAGTTCAGAGGCGGACCTGCAAGAAGACAAAAAGAGCTCTGAGAGAAATGGGAGCCCGGTGTGAATTCCACGCAGCAGTGGATGCTACATCTTCTTCCCAAGGCAGTTCGTGTGCTGGCTATCGTGGCTTCCTGAGAACAGCCTGAGCCGAGAGGCGCAATGGAGATAAGCATTGTAACAGCCCAGAAGTAAGGCAAAGAGCAGCTTCGAAGCATCGAGAAGGCGGTTAAGCTCCTGCAGGTGGAGGACGGCAGAGAATAATGCGGGAGTCCTTGGCATCCCAAGTAGGGTGGTGTGCCATGGAGTTAATACAGCCATAGTGTATTGAATGCAGATGGCCGGCGTCCATATGGGTTTGGCACGCGCCGGCCCGAATTCCATTGTCAACAACCATCACCCGCATCCGGGTTACATATTAAATATTAACTTGTATAAAATCAATAATTAATTCTATATATTATTTTAACATATTAAGTATTAGCTTATATAAAATCAATAATTCTATATACTATTTTAACATATTAAATATAAACATATAAATGTAAAAATAAGTTTAAAGTTCAATGACATTTTTAAATAAGTTTAAAGTTAAATAGATAGTATTTAAAAATATATTATTTTTATTTTTATTATTATTTTTAGATAGTGTTTTGTATTTTTTTAAATTTATTTAAGATTAAAAAATAATAATTTGTATGTTAATCTATAGGTTAAGAAGTTAGATTGTGTTATATAATAATATATAGATTAAATATTATTTTTGGGATTAAATGTAATAATATATAAATTAAATATTATTTTTGGGATTTAATTGTATTAAAATTAGTTATTCATCTATAACTATTTTTATGAGAAAGTTTAATCAAATCTTTTTCATTTTTAACTATTTTTTTCTCATGTAAATTATCACTTTGCTTAAATGTAATAATATATAGACTTTTTACTTATGTTCTGATCATTTCGTTCTCATGCTTATGACAACTGAGTTTGTTAACGGACATGGGCTTACTGTGGGAGATTCTATGTCCCTGTTTAAAGATGAAATGGGGAGATTGGTATATTTTTAAATAAATTTTGTTTTGCTTTTATTTAATTTAAATATTTATGATTATGGTGTCTATAATTAAATGTCTATTTTTTTGTATTATTACAATTTAATTTATGTAATTAGGTTATTAAAATCAAGAAAGTGAATTAGTATGTTTTTTTCAATTTTATTTTCAAAATAGCTTTTGTTTTGGTATGCTATATAACTTTTTTTTAAACAGTTTATTAAAGGCAAGAAAAAAGAAGAGGCAAATCATTCTCCAAATCATATTGAAGGCAAGAATGAAGACCACGCAAATCATTCTCAAAATCATATTGAAAGCAAGAATGATGCAAATAATCTCCAAATCATATTGAAGGCAAGAATGAAGACTACGCAAATCATTCTCAAAATCATATTGAAGGCAAGAATGAAGACTAGGCAAATCATTCTGAAGAATAACATAAATATAGGTGATATAGATGATATAGCTATAGATATAGATGACATAAATATAATCAATGCTATTTGTGAGTTGTAGATCTACACCGGGTATCAATATTTGTAATGCGTTAAATTTAAAAAAATTTCTATATAGATATATTTAAAAATGATGGAGATTTTATAATGTGGATTTTTTCTATTTTTCTTAGCATTAATAAAAATAATGATGGTTTTTTTTATAATATTATATGTTGTAATTGAATGCTATTATTTTTATTACCTATGAGGAGTGTTAATCAAAAAGTTTTAAATATGATGAGGATTTTATAATGTGGCATTTTTCTATTTTTCTTAGCATTAATAAAAATAATGATGATTTTTTTATAATATAATATGTTGTAATTGAATGCTACTTTTTTTAATAGCTATGAGGAGTGTTAATCATAGAGCTATGAGTAGTGTTAGTCATAGTAATGGTGATTATATTTATATTAACTTTTGAGACTAAGAATAGTGTTAATGTATTTTATATTAGAATTCAGTTTAGATAAATTAGTTAAAAAAAGAGATACTAGGTAGAATGTTTTCAATGATATAGATTTTTCTTCAATAATTTAGTTGATTTTAAAACTTAAATATCTTTTCAAGAGTTTTTTAATATTATTTGAGATAGTATAAATATAGCTAAATAATTTTTAGGTCCAATAGTTGTACATCATTTTAATTGATATGTATTATTGATCTCTTTATATATAATTTTGTTTCAAAGTTGTAGACTAATTTCTCATATGATGCATTATTAAGACTTTTGTTTTAGAGATGTTTAAAGTTTAACTAGTTGGTGTTTCATATGTAGAACTATGGAGGTTATAATGGTAGCTATAGTAATCCCTAATATGTCACTCAAGTAAATATGAGATTATAGTAATCCCTAATGTGTCATTGGAGTAAATATATAATTATAATGATAGTTATTATTGTAATCAACTATATGTCCATTCAATATTATCCATCATCTAAAGATAACAATTGACTTTTTTATTTTGCTACTAAAAAATGCATAATGTTAATTCTACTTGTATATAGAAAACTAAAAACATATTAATTTTATTGTAAGTTGTTATAATTTTTTCAAAATTATTACATCTTTTTAATAAAAAGAATTATTTCACACATAAAAATAACTAATATTTTTTTTTATTATAATTTCTAATTTAAAATTTTGTATTTCCCCATTACTTATTAAATATATATATATATTACTTATTAAATATTATTATATATTGTTTGAGTTTCACCAGTTAAAATTTTGTATTTCCCATTACCTATTAAGTATTATTAAAAATATGAAATGAAATTATTTTACAAAATATTTTCACTTATATAAAAACAATAATTTTATATATTATTTTTACATATTAAATATTAACTTATATAAAATCAATAATTAATTCTATATATTATTTTAACATATTAAATATTAACATATAAACTTAAAAATAAGTTTAAAGTTCAATGACATTTTTAAATAAGTTTAAAGTTAAATAGATAGTATTTAAAAATATATTATTTTTATTTTTTATATCAACATAATAACGTTAAGTAGTTAGATCGTATTTTGTATTTTTTTAAATTTATTTAAGATTAAAAAATAATAATTATTAAAAAATAATAATTTGTATGTTAATATATAGGTTAAGAAGTTAGATTGTGTTATGTATTTTTTTTAATTAATTTAAAATTATAAAATATTAATTATTAAAAAATAATCATTTGTATGCTAATATATAGATTGCAATTTTTAAGAATGTATAATTTATATGAAAATTAAATTAATATAATAAAATGATAATTCTTTTATGGGGGTGGTTAAAATATGTTTGAAATATCCAAAAACATTCATAGGTAGTATAATGATTTGCAAGCTTAACTGCAAGGGTGATGAGTCTCAAGCGATGAGTGTTGGTTGTAGGGTAGCTCGGTTTCCATTGGTGAGACTTCATCTTTAATAAAACATGACATCTTTTTATTATTTAATAACAATAATAATAATAATTTGATATAATATATAAAAGCAATTATTATTATTATTATTATTATTATTTAAATAATAATAAAATAAATAATTATTAAATTAATTTTAAAATATAAATATAAATATAATTTAAATATTTATTTAAAAATACAATATCTATAAATAATTATTGAATTTAATATATATATATATATATATATATATATATATATATATATATTCTATTTAATATTATGGGATTGATATGGATAATATTGTTCTGTGGCTTTAAAAAAATTATTAAAAATAAGTAATATTTATTTTAAAAATAATTTCAATTCAACATAATACTCTAAAAAAAAATTTCTTAAAAACGGAGTGACTGTCAATTTAAATTTATTAAACTACATTTAAAGTCCATATTCAACTTCAAGTTAGCAGCTATTGGAAAGTAACACTTCATATCCCTAAAACACGAGCTAGCAATATCCAGGGGGGCTCCATCTCTGCTCGAACCTTCTGGCCTATCCTGATTGTCCTCCTTATTTTGTTCCTCGGCTTTTATGTGTTCACAGCGGATGCCTTGGGTTACAGGTTACATATTGGAAGCTGCTCAGATGATCTAATTGGAACAGAACCTGTAAGCTTAATTGTGAGAACTGGGAGGGAATAAATTGTTAGTTTCGTACCAGCACAAGTACCTGTGTATCTAATAAACGAGAGTTTAGGGTAGAGGTTGTCTGTGGGTATCTAAGAAACGAGATGGATACATTCCCCGAATCTCTATCAAGGGTTTTAGGAGAAATGGAGTATATGAGGGTTTTAGCAGAAATGGAGTATATGAGGGTTTCAACGATCGGAGCTCATCATCCCGCAATTCATGGTCTTCAATCCGAAACGCAGCTGTGTTCTTCTTCTGCTATGCCAAGGAATGGAGATGGAATTATGTGAAGACATGGAAATGGAATCCATCCTCATCAATACCCAATATCCCAATTTGACAGCAAACAGCAATAGGTCCAGGCAAGAATTCATCCTCATCAATACTCTGCTCCATCTGCTCAGCCAGGAATTCATCCTCATAAATACCGAATATCCCAATTTGACAACCATCCCAACAGCTGCAAACAACAGGTCCAGGCAGGAATTCATCTTCATCAAAATTCTGTTTCATCTGCTGCGCCACCTTTCCATATTTATCAATATCATGTAATTTATTTTTATTTTTATTTTTTTATAACTATAGTTTATTATTATTATTATTATCCAATTTTAAATTCACTGACAAACCAGTTACAAACCCTCCCTCCAAAACGCCCAGGTGGGTTCTTCTGTTATGCCGTGGAATGGAAATGGAGGTCATCTTCTTCACCCTCATGGAAGTGTGTCAAGAGATGGAAATGGAAGTCATCCTAATCATCAATCCACAATGCAGGTGGATTGTTATAATTCTTCCCTTTTGCCTGCAAGTAATGAAAATAATATTAAACAACTCAGTGGTATCCAGTCGGCTTTTCAATGCACTTCTTCTTTACCAATCAGTTTCCCTCCTAATTACGATGCACCGCCCCCCATCGCATCCAATTTGATTGGTAATTCTGCATTTCCAACGTCTATTTTTCCACTGGGAATCTGTGATAAATCTAGTATAGCTTCAGGCCAAAGAGAAACTTGCAATAGAAGGCTGAATATTGTGAGAAAGAAGCAGTCAAACTCTGTGACCCGTCCTCAAAACACATCAATCGAGTTCTATAACACGAAGATTTACATTCCACAATCGAGAATAAGGTGCGTACTCAAGTCTTTAGTCATCCCTTGCATTAATTTCAGTTTAGTAGCCTTTTCATACTCCACATTCCTTTACAACATAAGCGAATAGGTTATTAATGCAAGGCACATTATTTATTTATGCGGAGAGACAACTACGGCAAGATGTTTCGCACACTATTCCGGAAGAAGCTTCAGTATAGTGATGTAGGCATTTTACGAAGAATGATGAATTCCCAAGGTGTGCACCTCTTTATATTTTTATGTCAGCGTACATACATTTTGGAATATGGTGAATACTTGATATTATTTTTATTAATAAATTTGACTCAATCATTTTTGGAGTATGAGAATATTTTGACTATTAACGAATTTTGGAATATAAGAATATTTTTATATCATTGGAAGTTCAATCTGCATATATATGAAACTTCTTTGAATCTCTTATTTTTATTATGATGCTCAGAAAGACGCAGAGGATCATCTTTCGTCGTTGGATATAATGAGACCTAGTCTTGTAATGGAAGTTGAGGACATGACGTTGCCTTATATGTGGCGCTTAAGATACAGGTATCTCTTACTAAGTGATAACATTCATATGTTACTTTTCAGCCACTATATATTCCTTTATATTTATATGTTTCTTTTAGGTTTTTTCTTTATTTTAAATGGAATATAAAATAAAATATCATGACTGCAGATACTGGAGCAATAACAACAGCAGAATGTACTTATTCCAAAATACATGTAAGTTATATCACTCCATTTAAATGTAATAATATATTAGCAGTTTTGATTATTTTTTTATTTTCATGCTAAAATATATAAGTTGACATTTTATTTAAATCTAATAATATATAAATTAAATATTATTTTTGGGATTTAATTGTATTAAAATAATCTATTCATCTATAACTATTTTTATGAGAAAAGTTTAATCAAATATTTTTTCATTTTTAATTATTTTCTCCATGTAAATTGTCACTTTGTTAAAGTAATAATATATAGACTTTTTATTTATGTTACGATCATTTTTTTCTCATGCTTATAGCCATTTGTGTTTGTTAACGGACATGGAGCTTCTTGTGGGAGATTCTATGTCCTTGTTTAAAGATGAAATGGGGAGATTGGTATATTTTTAAATAATTTTTTTTTTTCTTTTATTTAATTTAAATATTTATGATTATGGTGTATATAATTAAATGTCTATTTTTTTTGTATTATTACAATTTAATTTATGTAATTAGGTTATTAAAATTAAGAAAGTGAATTAATATGTTTTCTTCAATTTTATTTTCAAAATAGCTTTTGTTTGGTATGCTGATATAACTTTTTTTTAAATAGTTTATTAAAGGCAAGAAAAAAGAAGAGGCAAATCATTCTCAAAATCATATTGAAAGCAAGAATGATGCAAATCATTCTCCAAATCATATTAAAGGCAAGAATGAAGACGACCCAAATCATTCTCAAAATCACATTGAAGGCAAGAATGAAGACTACGCAAATCATTCTCAAGAATAACATAAATATAGGTGATATAGATGATATAGCTATAGATATAGATGACATAAATATAATCAATGCTATTTGTGAGTTGTAGATCTACACGGGGTATGAGTGTTTGTAATATATTAAATTTAAATTTTTTTACTATAAAAATACTATATAGATATATTTAAATATGATGGAGATTTTATAATGTGGATTTTTTCTATTTTTCTTAGCATTAATAAAAATAATGATGGTTTTTTTTATAATATTATATGTTGTAATTGAATGCTATTTTTTTTATTACCTATGAGGAGTGTTAATCAAAAGGTTTTAAATATGATGAGGATTTCATAATGTGGCATTTTTCTATTTTTCTTAGCATTAATAAAAATAATGATGATTTTTTTATAATATAATATGTTGTAATTGAATGCTATTTTTTTTACTAGCTATGAGGAGTGTTAATCATAGAGCTATGAGTAGTGTTAGTCATAATAATGGTGATTATCTTTGTATTAACTTTTGAGACTAAGAATAGTGTTAATGTATTTTATATTAGATTTCAGTTTAGATAAATTAGTTAAAAAAGAGATACCAGGTACAATGTTTTCAATGATATAGATTTTTCTTCAACAATTTAGTTGATTTTAAAACTTAAATATCTTTTCAACAATTTTTAATATTATTTGAGATAGTATAAATATAGCTAAATAATTTTTAGGTCCAATAGTTGTACATCATTTTAATTGAATATGTATTATTAATCTCTTTATATATAATGTTGTTTCAAAGTTGTAGACTAATTTCTCATATGATGCATTATTAAGACTTTTGTTTTAGAGATGTTTAAAGTTTAACTAGTTGGTGTTTCATATGTAGAACTATAGAGGTTATAATGGTAGCTATAGTAATCCCTATAATGTCACTCAAGTAAATATGAGATTATAGTAATCCCTAATGTGTCATTGGAGTAAATATATAATTATAATGATAGTTATTATAGTAATCAACTATATGTCCATTCAATATTATCCATCATCTAAAGATAACAATTGACTTTTTTATTTTGCTACTAAAAAATGCATAATGTTAATTCTACTTGTATATAGAAAACTAAACACATTATTAATTTTTATTGTAAGTTGTTATAATTTTTTCAAAATTATTATATCTTTTTAATAAAAAAAATTATTTCACACATAAAAATAACTAAACATTTTTTTTATTATAATTTTACGATTAAAATTTTGTATTTCCCACTACTTATTAAATACTATTATATATTACTTATTAAATATTATTATATATTGTTTAGAGTTTTACAGTTAAAATTTTGTATTTCCTATTACTTATTAAGTATTATTAAAAATATGAAATGAAATTATTTTACAAAATATTTTCACTTATATAAAAACAATAATTCTATATATTATTTTTACATATTAAATATTAACTTATATAAAATCAATAATTAATTATATATTATTTGAACATATTAAATATTAGCTTATATAAAATCAATAATTCTATATATTATTTTAACATATTAAAAATTAACATATAAATGTAAAAATAAGTTTAAAGTTCAATGACATTTTTAAATAAGTTTAAAGTTAAATAGATAGTATTTAAAAATATATTATTTTTATTTTTTATATCAACATAATAAGGTTAAGTAGTTAGATCGTGCTTTGTATTTTTTTAAATTTATTTAAGATTAAAAAATAATAATTATTAAAAAATAATAATTTGTATGTTAATATATAGGTTAAGAAGTTAGATTGTGTTATGTATTTTTTTTAATTTATTTAAAATTATAAAATATTAATTATTAAAAAATAATAATTTGTATGTTAATATATATATTTTAATTTTTAAGAATATATAATTTATATGAAAATTAAATTAATATAATAAAATGATAATTCTTTGATGGGTGTGGTTAAAATATGTTTGAAATATCCAAAAACATTCATAGGTGGTATAATGATTTGTAAGCTTAACTGCAAGGGTGATGAGTCTCAAGCGATGAGTGTTGGTTGCAGGGTAGCTCGGTTTCCATGGGTGAGATTTCATCTTTAATAAAACATGACGTCTTTTTATTATTTAATAAAAATAATAATAATAATTTGATATAATATATAAAAATAATTATTATTATTATTATTATTTAAATAATAATAAAATAAATAATTATAAAATTAATTTTAAAATATAAATATAAATATAATTTAAATATTTATTTAAAAATACAATATCTATAAATAATTATTGAATTTAATATATATCTATATATATATATATATATATATATATATATATATATTCTATTTAATATTATGGTATTGATATGGATAATATTGTTCTTTGGCTTTAAAAAAATTATTCAAAATAAGTAATATTTATTTTAAAAATAATTTTAATTCAACATAATACTCTAAAAATAAATTTCTTAATAAGGGAGTGAGTGTCAATTTAAATTTATTAAACTACATTTAAAGTCTATGTTCAACTTCAAGTTAGCAGCTATTGGAAAGTAACACTTCATATCCCTAAAACACGAGCTAGCAATATCCAGGGGGGCTCCATCTCTGCTCGAACCTTCTGGCCTATCCTGATTGTCCTCCTTATTTTGTTCCTCGACTTTTATGTGTTCACAGCAGATGCCTTGGGTTACAGGTTACATGCTGGAAGCTGCTTGGATGATCTAATTGGAACAAAACCTGTAAGCTTAATTGGGAGAACTCGGAGGGAATAAATCGTTAGTTTCGTACCAGCACAAGTACCTGTGTATCTAATAAACGAGAGTTTAGGGTAGAGGTTGTCTGTGGGTATCTAATAAACGAGATGGATACATTCCCTGAATCTCTATCAAGGGTTTTAGAAGAAATGGAGTATATGAGGGTTTTAGCAGAAATGGAGTATATGAGGATTTCAAGGATCGGAGCTCATCATCCCGCAATTCATGCTCTTCAATCCAAAACGCAGCTGTGTTCTTCTTCTGCTATGCCAAGGAATGGAGATGGAATTATGTCAAGACATGGAAATGGAATTCATCCTCATCAATACCCAATATCCCAATTTGACAGCAAACAGCAACAGGTCCAGGCATGAATTCATCCTCATCAATACTCTGCTCCATCTGCTCAGCCAGGAATTCATCCTCATCAATACCCAATATCCCAATTTGACCTTCATATGGTCCTGGGGGGCAAATCCATCCATCTCAACCTTTGATGCAATCACAACAGCCATATTTTTCGATTGGTCAAAATGTTGCACAGCGAGGGCCATCTTATGGTCCTGCCACAGATTAACCTAGTTATTAGGCACAACCTGCCCCATCGTAACCATCAGGCCAACCTGCTTAGCAGTCAGGTCAACTTGTTCAACAAGGACAACCTGCACAACCTGTTAACCCTGCTCAATCACCACTCTATTCTATGCCACAGCCAATCAACCTATGCGCTGGACATATTCAGCTTAGTAGGGCCCTACTTATTAGCAGCCCGTTCGACCCCAAGGCACTTATTTTCCTCAAGGTCATTATTGACCGGTTTACAACCTGCCTCAAGGTTATGCTTATTACCCTCAACTGCCAAGATATACTTATGCTCCACAGAAAAATCCCTATGTTGCTCAATCGGGACCCTCATATACTCAAAATCAATATCCTAGATATCAACCACCGTATCCTGGGCCTCAGCCGCCATATCAACCGAATTATTCGGCTTATACCCCTTATGGTCAGAATCCTCTCAGACAGAACCAATGGGGGCAGATTTATACTCAACCAGGATGGAATATGGGTACGGGTCCTTATTGAGGACCTGCTATGCCTTTTAATCCACAATTACCTTTTCTCACCATGTTGGAGTTACCGGACGTGTCCAAATTGACAAATGATCCCATTCTTCATAATCCATATTGGCCCCTGGTTCCAACGAAGGTTCCTGGTGATTGTCCTAAGTTTGAGGGCAAGTCTGGAGAAGACCCCCAAGCTCACGTTATGACATACCATTTATGGTGTTCTTCCAATTCTTAGGTGGATGACTCCATCCAACTTCGTCTTTTCCAGCGCACTCTTACCAGTGTTGCTGCTAAGTGGTATATCAAACTTCCTCGTGGTATCTTTCAAGATTTCAACACTCCCGCTATGGTATTCCTGACTCATTTCCAGTTGTCGGTTCGTTATGAAGCCGGAACGCATCTCCTAACATCCTTGAAACAGGACTGGGCTACCCATATCTTGGACCACATTCATGAATGGAGACGGCTCGTCACCTGATCAAGTTTGAAATTCCTGATCAACTTCTTACTAATTGGTTCGCTACCTATTTTTTCAACCAAATTGCGAAATACATCGCCATGGGGGCATGCATAACCAAGGAACAAGCCATTGCTTGTTCCCAGTACCTTGATTTAGTGTACTCCCAATCGAGCATTTATATGACATCTTGACTAAATCTCCACGACCTGGGACCTCTAAATTGCCGGCTACCCCATCATTTGACAGCGTTATTGGTTCTGTATCTTAGACTTCACGCAAGCCTTCCAATGGGAAGTAGAAATCGAATTCTTCCAATACTTTTTCTGCTTAGTCCACCCCGGATTCTGGTAAAACCTCGGAGGACAATGCTGTTCAGGCCAATCCTGCGGACAAGACTTCCAAGGGGAAAAATAAGGGCAAAGGGAAGGCCAAAATCACTGCCGCGAAACCAAAATTGTCTAAACTTTGTGTTGATGATGGTTCATAGCAAAAGCCGAAGTATCCCTGTCTGATTTGTGAAGGAGATAACTACACTAAGGATTGTCCTAGATGATCAGAGGTTAGTCAACAGTTCAAAAGTGCTAAGGGAACCTCGGCGGTCCTTAAAGAACCTTTCGCATCTCAGCAGACCCAGATGGTCAATCAATTTGCACCATTTGCATCATGATAATTCCATTGTTGACAACATATATTGTGTTTTGCGTTCAAAACATAACACTAAAAGGCATCCAATGATAGCTAAAGGTTTTTGTTCCATTGTTCAACTGAATTATGAAGCTTTGGAGTTTGTCCCCTCCGCATCCAGTGGTCAATCCATCCTTGTGAGCATTGACCCCGTTCTGCGTGCAAGCCCTAACACCGAAAGCCTTCCAAAGTTCAATGAAGGTTGTTGTGATGTCCAATCGAATAATGAAGTCATGGCCTTGGTTAGATTTCAATGCTCGGGGAGTAATATTCTCAACCGCATAGATATCCCTAAAAATATTAATCACACTATAAATAATAATTATAATTATAATATTAATAACAATGATATTCACAATAAATATTATATATCAATTAATAATAACAATAATTTAATTAATATAAATGAAATTAGTAATAGTAATGACATTAGTAATATTGACATCATTAATAATAGAAATAATAATGCTCATACTAAAAAGAATGCTAATATTGACATCCCTAATATTAATAATTTATCTTTTATGAAAAGTGTCATTAACCTCTGTAATTATGGTTCTTAAATTCCTGTGGTTGTTGTTATTTGCAGAAACCAAATCATCGATAGTACCATAAAACAATTGTCAACGTTTCGAATCCCAACGAGGATCCATCTTCAAGACGAGAAATGAATTAAGGAAGAAAGAAGGTTGCAAGAGGTCAAGGTATAAATGGTGAAGTCTAATGAAGATGAAAAGAGGAGCCGACACTAAGTCATGCTAATTTAAAAAAAAATTAATAAATCTTTTTAAATCTTTTTAATAATTTAATTAAAATTTTTTATTAAAATTTTTTAATTAAAATTTTTACTCAAATTAATTTCTAATTCTCTTAAGCTTATTATGACAAATAATTAAAATTTTTTAATAAATAATTAAATTTTTTATTTAATTATTATTAATTGAATTAATTCTAATTCCCCGGATGCGGGTGACCACCGTTGACATCGGGATGAGTGGAGGCTGGGTTGATGCGTGGCATCGCCACAACGCAGCCGGCCGACTGCAATCACTCCACCATACCCGCAGCATTAAACTCCTGGCTCTTCACAATACTCGGCATTCAAGCCGGTGGGGAGGACGAGGCCATTGCCTTAACTCACCACCGTCCTCCAAGTGCATTTGCTCTCCCGCCTTCTCGATGCTTCCTCCTTACGCTCTGCATTTCATGTGGTTTGTCACCATGTCTCAGCTCATTGTTCCTCTCGGCTCTGCGTGCCCTACGGAAGCCAAGCTCGCCAGCTTCAGAACGGCTCTTGGCCGGAGATGCACTCTCCTTTGCTGCGTGGAATTCGACTCTGGTTTTCATCACTGTCAAGGTCATCTGCATCCATGGCTTCTTGCTGATCCGCCCCAGGTCTTCTCTCCTGGTCTGTCGCCGTCCACTCTGCCTACTTCGCCTCTCCTCTTCCCTCGACGCCTGCACTCTCCCTGCAAAATCATGCCTCGGCTCCGGCACAGGCTCAGATGCCGCAGAGGCAGCACCCGAGCCAGACCTGCCTCCAGGCGTCGCTTACCTCCTAGCCCCTCGAGCTCTCCGGATTCTGAACATCTTCGTCGCCCCTCCACGCGAGTCTCGTGCAGAAGAAGAGCTCTGCCGGCCCACCACCCTCCCTCTCCTCCGCGCAGCGTCTCTCCCCATCCTTCAGAGCCTCGCATTCCAGAGTCTGCCCTCTTGGCCAACCCGTCCACTGCGCTTTTCCACTTCCCTTGTGTCATGAACCAGCCCATGGTAGTGGCGACCATCTCTGTGCAATTCAAGGAGCTCCCTCAGCTCAATTCGGGACCACCTCCTCCGACGCCTCCAGGGATTCGTTCTCACGAGCTCCAGTCTGCTCCGGTTATGCGCCCTTCTCAGCTGAACAGCCCACGCACCATGGAGAGTAGCGAGCTCGGAGTTGGCAGCACTAATCCCACAGAAGCGCACCCAAACCAGAGCGACGCAGGCGAGGCAGCAATTCCCATGCAGGATGATGATGAATGCGGCTACGGATGTCGAATTGTCGAAGAATCCCCCTCTGATGATTACGGTCTCTAAATCCTCCAGTTTCACTGCATTTTCCAGGTTAGAGTTTTTGTATGGTTGGTACCTGCTGAATTTTAGGCCTGCGGACTTGTCTAATCTCAGTTATAGTTTTTGTTCATACTGCTACTGCTTTAAGACTTACTGTGTAATGCTGGTTTCCTCTTATGAGGCAGCAACTAATTTCTCCTCGCGCTGGTTTCCCCACGAGGGCAGCGCTTTTTTTGTCATTTGGCTGAAACTCGTCCTACTGCTCGAAAAGCACCTCTGTATGTACCATATTTTATCACAGTAATAGAATTTAGTCTTATCTAGAAAAAAAAAAAAATCCATCTCCTTGGTAAACTTAATATCTGGGGAAATTGATTTGATGTGATCGAAGAATTTCTCGAGGTTCTCCCTACCATGCGACCACTTTATGTTAGTGTTATCTACAAACTGCTTCCACCAAGCTAGACTTAAGGGAAAGGATGCAAGGGCTTTCTTCTTGAAGTTTTCCATGAATAAGTTGGCCACAATAGGTGAGAGTGGTGATCCCATTGCGACACTGGATACCTGCTCATCGAATTCTCCTTGGAAGCTGAAAAAGGTGGATCGTAAACAAATCTCAGGAAGCTTGGCTATTTCAGGGTTTGTGGCCTCATTAATGACTTGCACTGCTTCATCTAAAGGGATTTTGGTAAATTATGACACCACATCAAATCTTACCAGGATTTCGTTCTCATCCATCTTCTCTTTATCAATAAGCTTGACAAAGTCACTTGAGTCCTTTATAAAGGAATCAATGTTCCCCACAAGAGGTTTGAGAATTTTTGCGACATATTTTGCTAGTTCATAGGTGGGGGATCCAACAGTATTGACAATTTTTCTAAGAGGAACCCCATCTTTGTGAATCTTAGGAAGCCCATAAATTATCGAAGTGACCTCACCGGAGGGTGTCAGTTTCTTCTTCAACTTATCATTGAGATGGGAGTTCGAGATTGCCTTCTTAACCTCTCTTAACACCTTTGGCAGGGGGTTGTACTTCAACTTCTTATAGTTGCCGCAATCAAGATGCTCTTTCATTTTCTAATACAATCCTCCTTATGTAAAATGACAGCAGCCACTCCCTTGACTACCTTAAGGACTACAATCCCATTGTTATTGCAAAGGTCTCTAAGAGCGCCCATCTCCTCCTTGCTCAAGTTGCTCTTAGGGGGTTTAGCTCTCCTTAGAATCAGGGAGCATTCCTGTCTAAGAGATTCTTTGTCATTCAAAGGTAAACTTTGAATGCCTTCCTCAATGCTACACAAAATGCTCTCATTGGGAATACCTTTAGGAGTAATAGCGAATCCCAAACCTTTGCTGAGAATCCTACGGGTATCATTACTTAATTAAACCAAGGAGAGGTTAAAAACCTTTTTGTTAGAGGAATCATCACGAAAAAACTTCCTATTAATATATCCTTCCACACCAAATGATGGCCCCATATGTATTTCCTCATCATGTAAGGGTATCTTCTTAATACTTGCTTCATTCATGCTAATACCATTCTCACATTCATATGAAGGTTCCATATTAATATTTCTATCATCATTAAATCCGATATTATTAATGTCTCTCTCCTCTAAGATCCGAGGTATGTTTCTTAATATAGAACCTCCATGCAACGAGTCACACGGTATGCGCTCCTTTATTTCATATAATTGTTAATTATTATTGCTTTAACCATGCATAAGACCATAACTGAAAACATTATCTTTGCTACTTAATCATTGATCTTTGACGACCCTAAGGTGGTTAACTATGTGGCAAGAATCCACGTCCTTGTTTAATTTAATTAAACAATATGACCTGCACACTGATTTCAGGGAAAACTCCTCCATATTTTTACTCGGGTTAACCACGGAGTGAACCGATCCACATTTGTCAAGCTTTACTCTATAATCGATGAGTGAACCAACAGAATCAACAAGAAAACCATTAGAAAAAATTGCACTCTCGTTATAAGACTTGGCTACGGATTCAACCAATGGATCATCTGAACAGCTACCAGATTTTATGAGCGGGGCCTTATTTTTGTCTGTGTTGGTGCTGACTGCGTGGTTGGAATCAACGGAAAAAATGTTATTGTTCCAGTTATGCAGGCTCAATGACAGGTCTGGAGGAGTTATATCAGGAAAATTCTCTTTGATGATTAATAGTTCAGTGCATTTTTAAGTATAAACACACCATTTTCTTACTGTAGCATCAGATCTATCCTCAAATATGCTCAAAATCCTTTGCTCACTGCTAAAACCAATGGTAACATCCTTCTTCGATTTCACAATGTTTTTCTTGCTCCTGTCAGATGAGCTAATCTGCTTAACGGAGGCTGAGAGGCTAGCACTCCTCAAATTAGGCCATGAAGAGCCGAAGACACATATGTTTGTTCCATCTATGTCCACGAGAGTAACATTACTGAATGATCCTGCCTACTCACAGTGTCGTTTGGATGACTATGGGTTTTTCTTAGAAAATAGGCCAGCATCATTTTTCAAAACTAGAGTCTCATCGAGAGCCATCCTCTTAAACTTAACTAATTTCTTTGACTATCTGTCATGAGCTTTTTGACCCTCGATCTAAGCTCTGATCGTAGCCTTTGCATCAATGGTATTGCATAAATCTAGACAGATTTCACTGGAAAGCCTTAGATGCAAATAAATATCCATGCATCCTAGCCTATCTAAAGTCGCACGAGTACGCTTAATCTCACCCCGAATAATGCTAAAGCTGAGTTTTTGAAAATATCTATTATATTTGCGAAGATGAAGAATAGGTTCTATGCGGGCGAAGTCGGGAATTAGGTTTAGCTCACGACATTATTTAAGAAAACGGAGGTCTGTGATCCTTCTTTCAATCTTAATTCGATTTTTTTCCAAATGACAGATGTCTACCCAAGACTCCGCTCCATGTAGGGAAATAATAATAGTTCTTAAATTCCTATGGTTATTGTTATTTGCAGAAATTGGATCATCCACAGTACCATAAAACAATTGTCGACATTTCGAATCCCAACAAGGATCCATCTTCAGGACAAGAAATGAATGAAGGAAGAAAGAAGGTTACAAGAGGTCAAGGTAAGGGGCTTAATTTTTCTCTTGCCCCGAAGAATATTCCCTTTGATGACATTATTTGTATCATTTAATATGGCATTCAGGATCTTCTAGATAATTTCAAGGAGACTATTAGGCAAGATCTCTTCATTGTTCTTAGGAGGGCAAAACCTCCCAAAATAAAATCTAGCAAGCCTGAGGTTATTTGCCTTAAAACCCTGAGGGAAAAACCTAACATTGTCATCCTTACGGCTGATAAGGGTGGTGTCATTGTCATTTTGGATAAATAAGACTATGTGAACAAAATGGTAGACCATCTCGCCAATAGTGGTAGTTACATTAAGATAAAAAGGAATCCCCTTAAATCTATTTCTAATGAGATTTCCCTCGCCATTAAGTCAGATCCATCCCTTAATCTTCTCTGTATAAATATTATTGAGAGAAATCCCCTCACCCCCATGATTTATAGTCTTCCAAAAATTCATAAATATGGAGCCCCTTTAAGACCTATTGTTAACACACTAGGTAGTCCATCTTATCATCTTGCAAAATTCTTAGCCCAAAAGCTTAAACCCCTTGTGGGTCTTCCAGACTCCTATTTTAAGGACTAGACTTCCTTTATCACAGAATGGAGGAACATCACCTTGGAACCTGGGGAATTATTGGTAATCTTTGACATTTTTTCCTTATTTACTAAAATTTCCATCTAGGAAGCAATTGATGTCATTAAGCGAATGTCATACCAGGACATGTCCAAATTAGTTGGCCTCTGCCTCACCTCAACTTTCCTCAGTTTCCAAGGTGAGTATGGGGTCCCCTCTCTCCCCTATATTCACTAACTTATTCATGGAGGATTTTGAAACGAAGTCCTTGGTCTCTTCTCAATTTTTCCCTAGGAAGTGGAAGAGGTTCATGGATGATACTTGTGTTATTTGGCCCGATGGTCATGAGAATTTAGATCTATTTCTGGGACACCTGAATTCCTAATTAGACTTAATCAAATTCACCATGGAAGTAGAGGTGGATGGTTGTTTACCCTTCTTAGATATCCTTATTTCTAGAATGGACGATGGTTCCATTTCTCACCAAGTTTTTTGTAAGAAAAATCACACGGAACAATACCTTCATGCTGGTTCGCATCATTTTCCTGCTCAAAAATTTAGTTGCTACCCATGCTCTAAGAGTCTCTATTGACAATCACTTGGAGTGAGATAAGTCTCATCTTCTTGGCATTTTTGAAAATAATCGGTACAGTAGATCTCAAGGCCTTAAGGCCTTTTAAAAAGCCTATAAAGGATTAAAAAGTAGATATTTTCCGATTGATCCTGTATCCAAAGTTCATCTCCCCTTTATGCAAGGGACCAAGGACAAAATTCCCCATTTCCTTAAAAGGAATAATGTTTCCTCTTCATTCAAGCCTTTGTATACTATTAGAAATTATCTCGGATCTTTCAAGGACCCTATCGACCCAAAGGACATGAAAGGTTTTTACATGATTCCTTGTTCCTGTGACACTCCCTATTTTTGTGAAATAGGTCGATCCATTAGATATAGAATCAAAGAACATGCAGCAGACATTAGACACAATCGATCACACGCATTAGCTCTTGCTGAACATGTGGAAAATTCATGTCACAATGTTTGCATTGAGGACTCCAAAGTCATTGCCAGGGTGGATCACTTCCTTCATAGGAAGCTTAGGGAGTCCATTGAGATTGAAAGGCATGCTAAGAATCTCAATAGGGATGATGGTTGGAGGTTGAGTAAGAGCTGGACTCCAACTCTTTCTAGATTATTTTTCTCCCCTTCTCTAGGTTTCTTTTTCCTTTTGGTTTTTCTAGGGTTTTATTTCTCTTTTTTCTTCTTTCCCTTTTCTATGAGTTTTTTCCTTTAACCCTTTTGTTTCCCTTGTTTTTATCTTATTCATTCTCCTTTTTATTATCTTATAACTATATTATATAATTATCTTATAATGATAATATATAGTTTCTTATGTATTATATTAATTAAAATAATATTTATTAATAAATAATTAAAAATTTTGTCTTGGGGAAAGCTCAATTAGTTATCAGAGAAATGTGAAATTGTCGTAACTTGAAGACCCAGATTCAAATCTCCCTATTGTGATCTGGGCTGTGGGGAGGAAAAAAATTCGTAGCCCCTAGAGGTTTGCTAGTAGTTACGTGTGAGGCGACTTGCTCATTCCTTTGGATTATATAATAATAATAATAATAATAATTAAAAAGTTTAATCAATTGTATTAGAAATATTTATTAATATTTATAACCATTTAATAATAAAAAATTTAATCTTTTATTATTATATCTAATTAAAAGGGAGAAAATAAATTTTGTATATATAACTAATTAACGGCTAGTTTTAAAAAACGGTTATTTTTCTGAGACTTGGACAATGATGCATCCACATTATTTATTCAAGAAGATCCTTGGGATTTTTCACGTTGTCCTAAGGATGGACCACATTAGTTGGTTCCAAACTTCGACCAAATCTTAATCATGTGATTAATCCAAAAGACATCTATATACTAATTATATTTTAAATTAAAAACATATATCCCTTATAATTACATGTATCACAAATATCTATTACCTGTTTCAAATTTGTCATAAATTTCTATTATCTCTTTTAGACTTCATCTCTAATAAAATATGACATCCCTAGTGTGTGTATATATATAATAATAATAAATATTACTATTTAAATAATATATCTATATATATATATATATATATATATATATATATTTCAAATCATATTAGAAATAATTAATAAATTTTTTATTCCATTTAATATTATGGTATTGGTATGGATAATATCATTTTCTTGCTAAAAAGATATAAAAATAAAATGTGTAAATTTAGCTTACAATGAACTCTTTAAACTTCAACAATATTTTATTTTAGTTTTAGTTTCATCTCATAGTTCAACAATATTTCATTTTTATTTTTAATTTTGTCTAGCTATTAATAATATCACTTCTTAATCATCTCGTATTCCAATGGTTTTATTTTTTATTTATCTATTTTTCAAATATTAAAAATGAGTTATATTTATTTTAAAATAATTTTAATTAAACATAAAACACTAAAAATAAAATTCTCTAAAATTAACTTTAAAAAAAAAAAACTCTAAAATTAATTTAAAAATAGAGTGTCATAAACTTATATTTACTTGCATTTAAAGTCTAGGTTCAACTTCAAGTTAGTGCATGTAATTGAAAGTTATTGGAAAGTATCACTCCATATCCCTTATAATTACATGTTTCACAAATCTCTATTACCTCTTTCAAATTTGTCAAAAAAATTTATTATCTCTTTTGAGACTTCATTTTTAATAAAACATGACGTCTTTTTATTATTTAATAACAATAATAATAATAATTTGATATAATATATAAAAATTATTAAATTAATTTTAAAATATAAATATAAATATAATTTAAATATTTATTTAAAAATACAATATGTATAAATAATTATTGAATTTAATATATATATATATATATATATATATATATATATATTCTATTTAATATTATGGTATTGATATGGATAATATTGTTCTCTAGCTTTAAAAAAATTATTAAAAATAAGTAATATTTATTTTAAAAATAATTTTAATTCAACATAATACTCTAAAAATAAATTTCTTAAAAACGGAGTGAGTGTCAATTTAAATTTATTAAACTACATTTAAAGTCCATGTTCAACTTCAAGTTAGCAGCTATTGGAAAGTAACACTTCATATCCCTAAAACACGAGGTAGCAATATCCAAGGGGGCTCCATCTCTGCTCGAACCTTCTGGCCTATCCTGATTCTCCTCCTTATTTTGTTCCTCGGCTTTTATGTGTTCATAGCGGATGCCTTGGGTTACAGGTTACATGCTGGAAGCTGCTCGGATGATCTAATTGGAACAGAACCTGTAAGCTTAATTGCGAGAACTGGGAGGGAATAAATCGTTAGTTTCATACCAGCACAAGTACCTGTGTATCTAATAAATGAGAGTTTAGGGTAGAGGTTGTCTATGGGTATCTAATAAACGAGATGGATACATTCCCCGAATCTCTATCAAGGGTTTTAGAAGAAATGGAGTATATGAGGGTTTTAGCAGAAATGGAGTATCTGAGGGTTTCAAGGATCAGAGCTCATCATCCCGCAATTGATGCTCTTCAATCCCAAACGTAGTTGTGTTCTTCTTCTACTATGCCAATGAATGGAGATGGAATTATTCCAAGACATGGAAATGGAATTCATCCTCATCAATACCCAATATCCCAATTTGACAGCAAACAAAAACAGGTCCAGGCAGGAATTCATCCTCATCAATACTCTGCTCCATCTGCTCAGCCAGGAATTCATCCTCATCAATACCCAATATCCCAATTTGACCTTCATATGGTCCTGGGGGGAAAATCCATCCATCTCAACCTTTGATGCAATCACAGCAGCCATATTTTTCGATTGGTCAAAATGTTGCACAGCGAGGGCCATCTTATGTTCCTGCCACAGATTAACCTAGTTATCAGGCACAACCTACCCCACCGCAACCATCAGGCCAACCTGCTCAGCAGTTAGGTCAACTTGTTCAACAAGGACAGCCTGCACAACCTGTTAACCCTACTCAATCGCCACTCTATTCTATGCCACAACCAATCAACCTGTGCACTCGACATATTCAGCTTAGTAGGGCCCTACTTATTAGCAGCCCGTTCGACCCCAAGGCAGTTATTTTCCTCAAGGTCATTATTGATCGGTTTACAACCTGCCTCAAGGTTATGCTTATTACCCTCAACCACCAAGATATACTTATGCTCCACAGAAAAATCCCTATGCTGCTCAATCGAGACCCTCATATACTCAAAATCAGTATCCTAGTTATCAACCGCCGTGTCCTGGGCCTCAGCCGCCATATCAACCGAATTATCTGGCTTATACCCCTTATGGTTAGAATCCTCTCAGACAGAACCAATGGGGGCAGATTTATACTCAACCAAGATGGAATATGGGTACGGGTCCTTATTGAGGACCTGCTATGCCTTTTAATCCACAATTACCTTTTCTCACCATGTTGGAGTTACCGGACGTGTCCAAATTGACAAATGATTCCATTCTTCATAATCCATATTGGCCCCTGGTTCCAACGAAGGTTCCTGGTGATTGTCCTAAGTTTGAGGGAAAGTCCAGAGAAGAACCCCAAGCTCACGTTATGACATACCATTTATGGTGTTCTTCCAATTCTTAGGTGGATGACTCCATCCAACTTCGTCTTTTCCAGCGCACTCTTACCAATGCTGCTGCTAAGTGGCATATCAAACTGCCTTGTGGTATCTTTCAAGATTTCAACACTCTCACTATGGTATTCCCGAGTCATTTCCAGTTGTCGGTTCATTATGAAGCCGGGACGCATCTCCTAACATCCTTGAAATAGGACTGGGCTACCCATATCTTGGACCACATTCATGAATGGAGACGGCTCGTCACCTGATCAAGTTTGAAATTCCTGATCAACTTCTAACTAATTGGTTCACTACCTATTCTTTCAACCAGATTGCGAAAGACATCGCCATGGGGGCATGCATAACCAAGGAACAAGCCATTGCTTGTTCCCAGTACCTTGATTTAGTGTACTCCCAATCGAGCATTTATATGACATCTTGACTGAAGCTCCACGACTTGGGACCTCTAAAGTGCTGGCTACCCCATCATTCGATAGCGTTATTGGTTCTGTATCTTAGACTTCACGCAAGTCTTCCAATGGGAAGTAGAAATCAAATTCTTCCAATACTTTTTCTGCTTAGTCCACCCCGGATTCTGGTAAAACCTCGGAGGTCAAAGCCATTCAGGCCAATCCTACGGACAAGACTTCCAAGGGGAAAATTAAGGGCAAAGGCAAGGCCAAAATCGCTGCCGCGAAACCAAAATCGTCTAAACTTTGTGTTGATGATGGTTCATATCGAATACCGAAGTATCCCTGTCTGATTTGTGAAGGAGATAACTACACTAAGGATTGTCCTAGATGATCCGAGGTTAGTCAATAGTTCAAAAGTGCTAAGGGAACCCCGGCGGTCCTTAAAGAACCTTTCCCATCTCAGCAGACCCAGATGGTCGATCAATTTGCACCATTTGCATCATGATAATTCCATTGTTGACAACATATATTGTGTTTTGCGTTCAAAACATAACACTAAAAGGCATCCAATGATAGCTAAAGGTTTTTGTTCCATTGTTCAACTGAATTATGAAGCTTTGGAGTTTGTCCCCTCCGCATCCAGTGGTCAATCCATCCTTGTGAGCATTGACCCCGTTCTGCGTGCAAGCCCTAACACCGAAAGCCTTCCAAAGTTCAATGAAGGTTGTTGTTATGATGTCCAATCGAATAATGAAGTCATGGCCTTGGTTAGATTTCAATTCTCGGGGAGTAATATTCTCAACCGCATTGATATCCCTAAAAATATTAATCACACTATAAATAATAATTATAATTATAATATTAATAACAATGATATTCACAATAAATATTATATATCAATTAATAATAACAATAATTTAATTAATATAAATACAATTAGTAATAGTAATGACATTAGTAATATTGACATCATTAATAATAGAAATAATAATGCTGATACTAAAAAGAATGCTAATATTGACATCCCTAATATTAATAATTTATCTTTTATGAAAAGTGTCATTAACCTCTGTAATTATGGTTCTTAAATTCCTGTGGTTGTTGTTATTTGCAGAAACCAAATCATCGATAGTACCATAAAACAATTGTCAACGTTTCGAATCCCAACGACGATCCATCTTCAGGACGAGAAATAAATTAAGGAAGAAAGAAGGTCGCAAGAGGTCAAGGTATAAATGTTGAAGTCTAATGAAGATGAAAAGAGGAGCCGACACTAAGTCATGCTAATTTAAAAAAAAATTAATAAATCTTTTTAAATCTTTTTAATAATTTAATTAATTTTTTTTATTAAATTTTTTTAATTAAAATTTTTACTCAAATTAATTTCTAATTCTCTTAAGCTTATTATGACAAATAATTAAAAAAATTTAATAAATAATTAAATTTTTTATTTAATTATTATTAATTGAATTAATTCTAATTCTAACAAAAAAATCCTAAAATAATTTCAAATTTATTATAAATTCAATTTTTGTCTAAGTTTTATTAATGAGAGGAAAATAAAAACATTTTTATGTTTTAAATTTTCCTAATTATATGTTACTAAATGAGTTTTAATCAATTCTTATTAATTAACCCTAATAAAATACCAACCATTGAAATTTTTAAAATATATATATATATATATATATATTATAGTTAATTCCTAATAAATTTTTAATTCTAAAACCTATAATATCCAACAAACCTTACTTAGTGTTAATTCTAATATTAATTATTATTCAATTATTTCTTCAAATTAATTAATTCCTAATAAATTGTAATTCTAAAACTTAATTATGAGTAGCATTAAATTTTAATTTTCCTTTACTCATAATAAATAATGATTAATTAATTTTTATTAATAGAATAAAAATTAATTAATGAAAATAATTATTGCTACTAAAAAATGCATAATGTTAATTCTACTTGTATATAAGAAACTAAACACTTTATTAATTTTTATTGTAAATTGTACTAATTTTTTTAAAATTATTATATCTTTTTAATAAAAAAATTTATTTCACACATAAGAATAACTAAATATTTTTTTTATTATAATTTTACAATTAAAATTTTGTATTTCCCATTACTTATTAAATACTATTATATATTTCTTATTAAATATTGTTTAGATTCTATTATTATATATTGTTTAGAGTTTTACAGTTAAAATTTTGTATTTTCCATTACTTATTAAGTATTATTATAAATATGAAATGAAATTATTTTACAAAATATTAACTTATATAAAATCAATAGTTAATTCTATATATTATTTTAACATATTAAGTATTAGCTTATATAAAATCAATAATTATATATACTATTTTAACATATTAAATATTCACATATAAATGTAAAAATAAGTTTAAAGTTCAATGACATTTTTAAATAAGTTTAAAGTTAAATAGATAGTATTTAAAAATATATTATTTTTATTTTTTATATCAACGTAATAACGTTAAGTATTTAGATAGTGTTTTGTATTTTTTTAAATTTATTTAAGATTAAAAAATAATAATTTGTATGTTAATCTAAAGGTTAAGAAGTTAGATGGTGTTATATAATAATATATAGATTAAATATTATTTTTGGGATTAAATGTAATAATATATAGATTAAATATTATTTTTGGGATTTAATTGTATTAAAATAAGTTATTCATCTATAACTATTTTTATGAGAAAGTTTAAAAAAATCTTTTTCATTTTTAATTATTTTTTTCTCATGTAAATTATCACTTTGTTTAAATGTAATAATATATAGACTTTTCACTTATGTTCTGATCATTTTGTTCTCATGCTTATGACAACTGAGTTTGTTAACGGACATGGGCTTACTGTGGGAGATTCTATGTCCCTGTTTAAAGATGAAATGGGGAGATTGGTATATTTTTAAATAAATTTTGTTTTGCTTTTATTTCATTCAAATATTTATGATTATGGTGTCTATAATTAAATGTCTATTTTTTTTTGTATTATTACAATTTAATTTATGTAATTAGGTTATTAAAATTAAGAAAGTGAATTAGTATGTTTTTTTCAATTTTATTTTCAAAATAGCTTTTGTTTTGGTATGCTATATAACTTTTTTTTTAAACAGTCTATTAAAGGCAAGAAAAAAGAAGAGGCAAATAATATTGAAAGCAACGAAGAAGAAGACGATGCAAATCATTCTCCAAATCATATTGAAGGCAAGAATGAAGACCACACAAATCATTTTCAAAATCATATTGAAAGCAGGAATGATGCAAATCATTCTCAAGAATAACATAAATATAGGTGATATAGATGATATAGCTATAGATATAGATGACATAAATATAATCAATGCTATTTGTGAGTTGTAGATCTACACCGGGTATCAATATTTGTATTGCATTAAATTTAAAAAAAATTCTATATAGATATATTTAAAAATGATGGAGATTTTATAATGTGGATTTTTCTATTTTTCTTAGCATTAATAAAAATAATGATGGTTTTTTTTATAATATTATATGTTGTAATTGAATGCTATTTTTTTTATTACCTATGAGGAGTGTTAATCAAAAAGTTTTAAATATGATGAGGATTTTATAATGTGGCATTTTTCTATTTTTCTTAGCATTAATAAAAGTAATGATGATTTTTTTATAATATAATATGTTGTAATTGAATGCTATTTTTTTTACTAGCTATGAGGAGTGTTAATGATAGAGCTATGAGTGGTGTTAGTCATAATAATGGTGATTATATTTATATTAACTTTTGAGACTAAGAATAGTGTTAATGTATTTTATATTAGATTTCAGTTTAGATAAATTAGTTAAAAAAAGAGATACTAGGTAGAATGTTTTCAATGATATAGATTTTTCTTCAATAATTTAGTTGATTTTAAAACTTAAATATCTTTTCAACAAATTTTAATATTATTTGAGATAGTATAAATATAGCTAAATAATTTTTAGGTCCAATAGCTGTACATCATTTTAATTGATATGTATTATTGATCTCTTTATATATAATTTTGTTTCAAAGTTGTAGACTAATTTCTCATATGATGCATTATTAAGACTTTTGTTTTAGAGATGTTTAAAGTTTAACTAGTTGGTGTTTCATATGTAGAACTATGGAAGTTATAATGGTAGCTATAGTAATCCCTAATATGTCACTCAAGTAAATATGAGATTATAGTAATCCCTAATGTGTCATTGGAGTAAATATATAATTATAATGATAGTTATTATAGTAATCAACTATATGTCCATTCAATATTATCCATCATCTAAAGATAACAATTGACTTTTTTATTTTGCTACTAAAAAATGCATAATGTTAATTCTACTTGTATATAGAAAACTAAACACATTATTAATTTTTATGGTAAGTTGTTATAATTTTTTCAAAATTATTATATCTTTTTAATAAAAAAATTTATTTCACACATAAAAATAACTAAATATTTTTTTTATTATAATTTTACAATTAAAATTTTGTATTTCCCATTACTTATTAAATACTATTATATATTACTTATTAACTATTATTATATATTGTTTAGAGTTTTACGGTTAAATTTTGTATTTCCCATTACCTATTAAGTATTACTAAAAATATGAAATGAAATTATTTTACAAAATATTTTCACTTATATAAAAACAATAATTCTATATATTATTTTTACATATTAAATATTAACTTACATAAAATCAATAATTAATTCTATATATTATTTTAACATATTAAATATTAGCTTATATAAAATCAATAATTCTATATATTATTTTAACATATTAAATATTAACATATAAATGTAAAAATAACTTTAAAGTTCAATGACATTTTTAAATAAGTTTAAAGTTAAATAGATAGTATTTAAAAATATATTATTTTTATTTTTTATATCAACATAATAACGTTAAGTAGTTAGATCGTGTTTTGTATTTTTTAAAATTTATTTAAGATTAAAAAATAATAATTATTAAAAAATAATAATTTGTATGTTAATATATAGGTTACGAAGTTAGATTGTGTTATGTATTTTTTTTAATTTATTTAAAATTATAAAATATTAATTATTAAAAAATAATAATTTGTATGTTAATATATAGATTGTAAATTTTAAGAATATATAATTTATATGAAAATTAAATTAATATAATAAAATGATAATTCTTTGATGGGGGTGGTTAAAATATGTTTGAAATATCCAAAAACATTTATAGGTGGTATAATGATTTGCAAGCTTCACTGCAAGGGTGATGAGTCTCAAGCGATGAGTGTTGGTTGCAGGGTAGCTCGGTTTCCATCGATGAAACTTCATCTCTAATAAAACATGACGTCTTTTTAATAACAACAAAAATAATAATTTGATATAATATATAAAAATAATTATTATTATTATTATTATTATTATTTAAATAATAATAAAATAAATAATTATTAAATTAATTTTAAAATATAAATATAAATATAATTTAAATATTTATTTAAAAATACAATATCTATAAATAATTATTGAATTTACTATATATATATATATATATATATATATTCTATTTAATATTATGGTATTGATATGGAGAATATTGTTCTCTCGCTTTAAAAAAATTATTAAAAATAAGTAATATTTATTTTAAAAATAATTTTAATTCAACATAATACTCTAAAAATAAATTTCTTAAAAACGGAGTGAGTGTCAATTTAAATTTTTTAAACTACATTCAAAGTCCATGTTTAACTTCAAGTTAGCAGCTACTGGAAAGTAACACTTCATATCCCTAAAACACGAGCTAGTAATATCCAGGGGGGCTCCATCTCTGCTCGAACCTTCTGGCCTATCCTGATTCTCCTCCTTATTTTGTTCCTCGGCTTTTATGTGTTCACAGCGGATGCCTTGGGTTACAGGTTACATGCTGGAAGCTGCTCGGATGATCTAATTGGAATAGAACCTGTAAGCTTAATTGCGAGAAGTGGGAGGGAATAAATCGTTAGTTTCGTACCAGCACAAGTACCTGTGTATCTAATAAATTAGAGTTTAGGGAAGAGGTTGTCTGTGGGTATCTAATAAACGAGATGGATACATTCCGCGAATCTCTATCAAGGGTTTTAGCAGAAATGGAGTATATGAGGGTTTCAAGGATCGGAGCTCATCATCCCGCAATTCATGCTCTTCAATCCCAAACGCAGCTGTGTTCTTCTTCTGCTATGCCAAGGAATGGAGATGGAATTATGTCAAGAGATGGAAATGGAATTCATCCTCATCAATACCCAATATCCCAATTTGACAGCAAACAAAAACAGGTCCAGGAAGGAATTCATCCTCATCAATACTCTGCTCCATCTGCTCAGCCAGGAATTCATCCTCATTAATACCCAATATCCCAATTTGACAACCATCCCAAAAGCTGCAAACAACAGGTCCAGGCAGGAATTCATCTTCATCAAAACTCTGTTTCATCTCCTGCGCCACCTTTCCATATTTATCAAAATCAGGTAAATTATTTTTATTTTTATTTGTTTATAACTATAGTTTATTATTATTATTATTATTATCCAATTTTAAATTCACTGACAAACCAGCTACAAACCCTCCCTCCAAAATGCCCAGGTGGGTTCTTCTGTTATGCCATGGAATGGAAATGGAGGTCATCTTCTTCACCCTCATGGAAGTGTGTCAAGAGATGGAAATGGAAGTCATCCTAGTCATCCATCCACAATGCAGGTGGATTGTTATAATTCTTCCCTTTTGCCTGCAAGTAATGAAAATAATATTAAACAACTCAGTGGTATCCAGTCGGCTTTTCAATGCACTTCTCCTTTACCAACCAGTTTCCCTCCTAATTACGATGCACCGCCCCCCATCGCATCCAATTTGATTGGTAATTCTGCATTTCCAACGTCTATTTTTCCACTGGAAATCTGTGATAAATCTAGTATAGCTTCAGGTCAAAGAGAAACTCGCAATAGAAGACTGAATATTGTGAAAGAGAAGCGGACAAACTCTGTGACCCGTCCAAAAAAACCTGTCAATCGAGTTCGAAACCCTGAGAAAATTTTACATTCCACAATCGAGAATAAGGTGCGTACTTAAGTCTTTAGTCATCCCTGCATTAATTTCGAGTTTTAGTAGCAATTTCATACTCCCATTCCTTTCCAACATAAGCGAATAGGTTATTAATGCAAGCTGTTATTTATTTATGCAGAGAGATAACTCTGGCAAGATGTTTCGCACACTATTCCAGAAGAAGCTTCAGTATAGTGATGTAGGCATTTTACGAAGAATGGTGATTCCCAAGTTGTGCACCTCTTTATATTTTTATGTCAACTGTACATACATTTTGGAATATGGGTAGATATGGTAGTATTTTTATTAGTAAAGTTTGACTCAATCATTTTTGGAGTATGAAAATATTTTGACTATTAACGAATTTTGGAATATAAGAATATTTTTATATCATAGGAAGTTCAATCTGCATATATATCAAACTGCTTTGAATCTCTTATTTTTATTATGATGCTCAGAAAGACGCAGAGGATCATCTTTCGTCGTTGGATATAATGAGACCTAGTCTTGTAATGGAAGTTGAGGACATGACGTTGCCTTATATGTGGCGCTTAAGATACAGGTATCTCTTACTAAGTGATAACATTCATATGTTACTTTTCAGCCACTATATATTCCTTTATATTTATATGTTTATTGTAGGTTTTTTCTTTATTTTAAATGGAATATAAAATAAAATATCATGACTGCAGATACTGGAGCAATAACAACAGCAGAATGTACGTGTTCGGAAATACATGTAAGTTATATCACTCCATTTAAATGTAATAATATATTAGCAGTTTTGATTATTTTTTTATTTTCATGTAATAATATATTAGCAGTTTTGATTATTTTTTTATTTTCATGCTAAAATATATAAGTTGACATTTTGTTTAAATCTAATAATATATAAATTAAATATTATTTTTGGGATTTAATTGTATTAAAATAAGCTATTCATTTATAATTATTTTTATGAGAAAGTTTAATCAATTTTTTTTCATTTTTAATTATTTTTTTCTCACGTAAATTGTCACTTTGTTTAAATGTAATAATATATAGACTTTTTACTTATTTTCTGATTATTTCTTTCTCATGCTTATGACAGCTGAGTTTGTTAACGGACATGGGCTTACTGTGGGAGATTCTATGTCCCTGTTGAAAGATGAAATGGGGAGATTGGTATATTTTTAAATAAATTTTGTTTTGCTTTTATTTAATTTAAATGTTTATGATTATGGTGTCTATAATTAAATGTCTGTTCTTTTTGTATTATTACAATTTAATTTATGTAATTAGGTTATTAAAATTAACAAAGTGAATTAATATGTTTTTTTCAATTTTATTTTCAAAATAGCTTTTGTTTGGTATGCTGATATTACTGTTTTTTAAACAGTTTATTAAAGGCAAGAAAAAAGAAGAGGAAAATCTTTTTCAAAATCATATTGAAAGCAATGAAGAAGACGACGCAAATCATTCTCCAAATCATATTGAAGGCAAGAATGAAGACTACCCAAATCATTCTCAAAATCATATTGAAAGCAAGAATGATGCAAATCATTCTCCAAATCATATTGAAGGCAAGAATGAAGACGACGCAAATCATTCTCAAAATCATATTGAAGGCAAGAATGAAGACTACGCAAATCATTGTCAAGAATAACATAAATATAGGTGATATAGATGATATAGCTATAGATATAGATGACATAAATATAATCAATGCTATTTGTGAGTTGTAGATCTACACGGGGTATCAGTATTTGTAATATATTAAATTTAAATTTTTTTACTATAAAAATTCTATATAGATATATTTAAATATGATGGAGATTTTATAATGTGGATTTTTTCTATTTTTCTTAGCATTAATAAAAAGAATGATGGTTTTTTTTATAATATTATATGTTCTAATTGAATGCTATTTTTTTTATTACCTATGAGGAGTGTTAATCAAAAAGTTTTAAATATGATGAGGATTTTATAATGTGGCATTTTTCTATTTTTCTTAGCATTAATAAAAATAATGATGATTTTTTTATTATATAATATGTTGTAATTGAATGCTATTTTTGTTACAAGCTATGAGGAATGTTAATCATAGAGCTATGAGTAGTGTTAGTCATAATAATGGTGATTATCTTTATATTAACTTTTGAGACTAAGAATAGTGTTAACGTATTTTATATTAGACTTCAGTCTAGATAAATTAGTTAAAAAAAGAGATACTAGGTACAATGTTTTCAATGATATAGATTTTTCTTCAACAATTTAGTTGATTTTAAAACTTAAATATCTTTTCAACAATTTTTAATATTATTTGAGATAGTATAAATATAGCTAAATAATTTTTAGGTCCAATAGTTGTACATCATTTTAATTGAATATGTATTATTAATCTCTTTATATATAATGTTGTTTCAAAGTTGTAGACTAATTTCTCATATGATGCATTATTAAGACTTTTGTTTCAGAGATGTTTAAACTTTAACTAGTTGGTGTTTCATATGTAGAACTATGGAGGTTATGATGGTAGCTATAGTAATCCCTAATATGTCACTCAAGTAAATATATAATTATAATGATAGTTATTATAGTAATCAACTATATTTCCATTCAATATTATCCATCATCTAAAGATAACAATTGACCTTTTTATTTTGCTACTAAAAAATGCATAATGTTAATTCTACTTGTATATAAAAAACTAAACACGTTATTAATTTTTATTGTAAATTGTTATAATTTTTTCAAAATTATTATATCTTTTTAATAAAAACATTTATTTCACACATAAGAATAACTAAATATTTTTTTTATTATAATTTTACTATTAAAATTTTGTATTTCCCATTACTTATTAAATACTATTATATATTACTTATTAAATATTATTATATATTGTTTAGATTCTATTATTATATATTGTTTCGAGTTTTACAGTTAAAATTTTGTATTTCCCATTACTTATGAAGTATTATTATAAATATGAAATGAAATTATTTTACAAAATATTTTCACTTATATAAAAACAATAATTCTATATACTATTTTAACATATTAAATATTGACATATAAATGTAAAAATAAGTTTAAAGTTCAATGACATTTTTAAATAAGTTTAAAGTTAAATAGATAGTATTTAAAAATATATTATTTTTATTTTTATATCAACATAATAACGTTAAGTATTTAGATAGTGTTTTGTATTTTTTTAAATTTATTTAAGATTAAAAAATAATAATTTGTATGTTAATCTATAGGTTAAGAAGTTAGATTGTGTTATATAATAATATATAAATTAAATATTATTTTTGGGATTAAATGTAATAATATATAGATTAAATATTATTTTTGGGATTTAATTGTTTTAAAATAAGTTATTCATCTATAACTATTTTTATGAGAAAGTTTAATCAAATCTTTTTCATTTTTAATTATTTTTTTCTCATGTAAATTATCACTTTGTTTAAATGTAATAATATATAGACTTTTTACTTATGTTCTGATCATTTCGTTCTCATGCTTATGACAACTTTGTTTTTTAACGAACATGAGCTTACTGTGGGAGATTTTATGTCCCTGTTTAAAGATGAAAGGGGGAGATTGGTATATTTTTAAATAAATTTTGTTTTTCTTTTATTTAATTTAAATATTTATGATTATG
This sequence comes from Pinus albicaulis, assembly GCA_034641835.2. Taxonomy (NCBI): domain Eukaryota; kingdom Viridiplantae; phylum Streptophyta; class Pinopsida; order Pinales; family Pinaceae; genus Pinus; species Pinus albicaulis. The sequence goes on from JAXQQM020076393.1 coordinate 56,519, forward strand.
GTTTCTATAATTAAATGTCTATTTTTTTGTATTATTACAATTTAATTTATGTAATTAGGTTATTAAAATTAAGAAAGTGAATTAGTATGTTTTTTTCAATTTTATTTTCAAAATAGCTTTTGTTTTGGTATGCTATATAACTTTTTTTAAACAGTTTATTAAAGGCAAGAAAATAGAAGAGGCAAATCATTTTCAAAATCATATTGAAAGCAACGAAGACGAAGATGATGCAAATCATTCTCCAAATCATATTGAAGGCAAGAATGAAGACCACGCAAATCATTCTCAAAATCATATTGAAAGCAAGAATGATGCAAATCATTCTCCAAATCATATTGAAGGCAAGAATGAAGACTACGCAAATCATTCTCAAAATCATATTGAAGGCAAGAATGAAGAAGAGGCAAATCATTCTCAAGAATAACATAAATATAGGTGATATAGATGATATAGCTATAGATATAGATGACATAAATATAATCAATGCTATTTGTGAGTTGTAGATCTACACTGGGTATCAATATTTGTAATGCGTTAAATTTAAAAAAATTTCTATATAGATATATTTAAAAATGATGGAGATTTTATAATGTGGAATTTTTCTATTTTTCTTAGCATTAATAAAAATAATGATGTTTTTTTTTTTATAATATTATGTGTTGTAATTGAATGCTATTTTTTTTATTACCTATGAGGAGTGTTAATCAAAAAGTTTTAAATATGATGAGGATTTTATAATGTGGCATTTTTCTATTTTTCTTAGCATTAATAAAAATAATGATGATTTTTTTATAATATAATATGTTGTAATTGAACGCTACTTTTTTTACTAGCTATGAGGAGTGTTAATCATAGAGCTATGAGTAGTGTTAGTCATAATAATGGTTATTATATTTATATTAACTTTTGAGACTAAGAATAGTGTTAATGTATTTTATATTAGATTTCAGTTTAGATAAATTAGGTAAAAAAAGAGATACTAGGTAGAATGTTTTCAATGATATAGATTTTTCTTCAATAATTTAGTTGATTTTAAGGGGTGTTAATCATAGAGCTATGAGTAGTGTTAGTCATAATAATGGTGATTATATTTATATTAACTTTTGAGACTAAGAATAGTGTTAATGTATTTTATATTAGATTTCAATTTAGATAAATTAGTTAAAAAAAGAGATACTAGGTACAATGTTTTCAATGATATAGATTTTTCTTCAATAATTTAGTTGATTTTAAAACTTAAATATCTTTTCAACAATTTTTAATATTATTTGAGATAGTATAAATATAGATAAACAATTTTTAGGTCCAATAGTTGTACATCATTTTAATTGATATGTATTATTGATCTCTTTATATATAATTTTGTTTCAAAGTTGTAGACTAATTTCTCATATGATGCATTATTAAGACTTTTGTTTTAGAGATGTTTAAAGTTTAACTAGTTGGTGTTTTATATGTAGAACTATGGAGGTTATAATGGTAGCTATAGTAATCCCTAATATGTCACTCAAGTAAATATGAGATTATAGTAATCCCTAATGTGCCATTGGAGTAAATATATAATTATAATGATAGTTATTATAGTAATCAACTATATGTCCATTCAATATTATCCATCATCTAAAGATAACAATTGACTTTTTTATTTTGCTACTAAAAAATGCATAATGTTAATTCTACTTGTATATAGAAAACTAAACTCATTATTAATTTTTATTGTAAGTTGTTATAATTTTTTCAAAATTATTATATCTTTTTAATAAAAAAATTTATTTCACACATAAAAATAACTAAATATTTTTTTTATTATAATTTTACAATTAAAATTTTGTATTTCCCATTACTTATTAAATACTATTATATATTACTTATTAAATATTATTATATATTGTTTAGAGTTTTACAGTTAAAATTTTGTATTTCCCATTACCTATTAAGTATTATTAAAAATATGAAATGAAATTATTTTACAAAATATTTTCACTTATATAAAAACAATAATTCTATATATTATTTTTACATATTAAATATTAACTTATATAAAATCAATAATTAATTCTATATATTATTTGAACATATTAAATATTAGCTTATATAAAATCAATAATTCTATATATTATTTTAACATATTAAATATTAACATATAAATGTAAAAATAAGTTTAAAGTTCAATGCCATTTTTAAATAAGTTTAAAGTTAAATAGATAGTATTTAAAAATATATTATTTTTATTTTTTATATCAACATAATAACGTTAAGTAGTTAGATCATGTTTTGTATTTTCTTAAATTTATTTAAGATAAAAAAATAATAATTATTAAAAAATAATAATTTGTATGTTAATATATAGGTTAAGAAGTTAGATTGTGTTATGTATTTTTTTTAATTTATTTAAAATTATAAAATATTAATTATTAAAAATAATAGTTTGTATGTTAATATATAGATTGTAATTTTTAAGAATATATAATTTATATGAAAATTAAATTAATATAATAAAATGATAATTATTTGATGGGGTGGTTAAAATATGTTTGAAATATCCAAAAACATTCATAGGTGGTATAATGATTTGCAAGCTTAGCTGCAAGGGTGACGAGTCTCAAGCGATGAGTGTTGGTTGCAGGGTAGCTTGGTTTCCATCCGTGAGACTTCATCTTTAATAAAACATGACGTCTTTTTATTATTTAATAACAATAATAATAATAATTTGATATAATATATAAAAATAATAATTATTATTATTATTATTATTATTTAAATAATAATAAAATAAATAATTATTAAATTAATTTTTAAATATAAATATAAATATAATTTAAATATTTATTTAAAAATACAATATGTATAAATAATTATGGAATTTAATATATATATATATATATATATATATATATATATAATATTATGGTATTGATATGGATAATATTGTTCTCTGGCTTTAAAAAAATTATTAAAAATAAGTAATATTTATTTTAAAAATAATTTTAATTCAACATAATACTCTAAAAATAAATTTCTTAAAAATGGAGTGAGTGTCAATTTAAATTTATTAAACTACATTTAAAGTCCATGTTCAACTTCAAGTTAGCAGCTATTGGAAAGTAACACTTCATATCCCTAAAACACGAGCTAGCAATATCCATGGGGGCTCCATCTCTGCTCGAACCTTCTGGCCTATCCTGATTCTCCTCCTTAATTGCAGGAACTGGGAGGGAATAAATCGTTAGTTTGGTACCAGCACAAGCACCTGTGTATCTAATAAATGAGAGTTTAGGGTAGAGGTTGTCTGTGGGTATGTAATAAACGAGATGGATACATTCCCTGAATCTCTATCAAGGGTTTTAGCAGAAATGGAGTATATGAGGGTTTTAGCAGAAATGGAGTATATGAGGGTTTCAAGGATCGTTTCTCATCATCCCGCAATTCATGCTCTTCAATCCCAAACACAGCTGTGTTCTTCTTCTACTATCCCAAGGAATGGAGATGGAATTATGTCAAGACATGGAAATGGAATTCATCCTCATCAATACCCAATATCCCAATTTGACAGCAAACAGCAACAGGTCAAGGAAGGAATTCATCCTCATCAATACTCTGCTCCATCTGCTCAGCGAGGAATTCATCCTCATCAATACCCAATATCCCAATTTGACAACCATCCCAAAAGCTACAAACAACAGGTCCAGGCAGGAATTCATCTTCATCAAAATTATGTTTCATCTGCTGCGCCACCTTTCCATATTTATCAATATCAGGTAATTTATTTTTATTTTTATTTTTTTATAACTATAGTTTACTATTATTATTATTATCCAATTTTAAATTCACTGACAAACCAGCTACAAACCCTCCCTCCAAAACACCCAGGTGGGTTCTTCTGTTATGCCGTAGAATGGAAATGGAGGTCATCTTCTTCACCGTCATGGAAGTGTGTCAAGAGATGGAAATGGAAGTCATCCTACTCATCAATCCACAATGCAGGTGGATTGTTATAATTCTTCCCTTTTTCCTGCAAGTAATGAAAATATTATTAAACAACTCAGTGGTATCCAGTCGGCTTTTCAATGCACTTCTTCTTTACCAACCAGTTTCCCTCCTAATTACGATGCACCGGCCCCCATCGCATCCAATTTGATTGGTAATTCTGCATTTCCAACCTCTATATTTCCACTGGGAATCTGTGATAAATCTAGTATAGCTTCAGGCCAAAGAGAAACTCGCAATAGAAGGCTGAATATTGTGAAAGAGAAGCGGTCAAACTCTATGACCCGTCCAAAAAAACCTGTCAATCGAGTTCGAAACCCTGAGAAAATTTTACATTCCACAATCGAGAATAAGGTGCGTACTTAAGTCTTTAGTCATCCCTGCATTAATTTCAGTTTTAGTAGCCCTTTCATACTCCACATTCCTTTACAACATAAGCGAATAGGTTATTAATGCAAGCTGTTATTTATTTATGCAGAGAGATAACTCTGGCAAGATGCTTCGCACACTATTCCAGAAGAAGCTTCAGTATAGTGATGTAGGCATTTTACGAAGAATGGTGATTCCCAAGGTGTGCACCTCTTTATATTTTTATGTCAACTGTACTTACATTTTGGAATATGGGTAGATATGGTAGTATTTTTATTAGTAAATTTTGACTCAATCATTTTTGGAGTATGAGAATATTTTGACTATTAACGAATTTTGGAATATAAGAATATTTTTATATCATTGGAAGTTCAATCTGCATATATATGAAACTGCTTTGAATCTCTTATTTTTCTTATGATGCTCAGAAAGACGCAGAGGATCATCATCCGTCGTTGGATATAATGAGACCTAGTCTTGTAATGGAAGTTGAGGACATGACGTTGCCTTATATGTGGCGCTTAAGATAGAGGCATCTCTTACTAAGTGATAACATTCATATGTTACTTTTCAGCCACTATATATTCCTTTATATTTATATGTTTCTTTTAGGTTTTTTCTTCATTTTAAATGGAATATAAAATAAAATATCATGAGCAGAATGTACGTATTCGAAAATACATGTAAGTTATATCACTCCATTTAAATGTAATAATATATAGACTTTTTACTTATGTTCTGATCATTTCTTTCTCATGCTTATGACAGCTGAGTTTGTTAACGGACATGGGCTTCCTGTGGGAGATTCTATGTCCCTGTTGAAAGATGAAATGGGGAGATTGGTATATTTTTAAATAAATTTTGTTTTGCTTTTATTTAATTTAAATATTTATGATTATGGTGTCTATAATTAAATGTCTATTTTTTTTGTATCATTACAATTTAATTTATGTAATTAGGTTATGAAAATTAAGAAAGTGAATTAATATGTTTTTTTCAATTTTATTTTCAAAATAGCTTTTGTTTGGTATGCTGATATAACTTTTTTTTAAACAGTTTATTAAAGGCAAGAAAAAAGAAGAGGCAAATATTTTTCAAAATCATATTGAAAGCAACGAAGAAGACTATGCAAATCATTCTCCAAATCATATTGAAGGCAAGAATGAAGACTACGCAAATCATTCTCAAAATCATATTCAAAGCAAGAATGATGCAAATCATTCTCCAAATCATATTGAAGGCAAGAATGAAGACGACGCAAATCATTCTCAAAATCATATTGAAGGCAAGAATGAAGACTATGAAAATCATTCTCAAGAATAACATAAATATAGGTGATATAGATGATATAGTTATAGATATAAATGACATAAATATAATCAATGCTATTTGTGAGTTGTAGATCTACACGGGTATCAGTATTTGTAATATATTAAATTTAAATTTTTTTACTATAAAAATACTATATAGATATATTTAAATATGATGGAGATTTTATAATGTGGATTTTTTCTATTTTTCTTACCATTAATAAAAATAATGATGGTTTTTTTTATAATATTATATGTTGTAATTGAATGCTATTTTTTTTATTACCTATGAGGAGTGTTAATCAAAAAGTTTTAAATATGATGAGGATTTTATAATGTGGCATTTTTCTATTTTTCTTAGCATTAATAAAAATAATGATGATTTTTTTATAATATAATATGTTGTAATTGAATCTATTTTTTTTACTAGCTATGAGGAGTCTTAATCATAGAGCTATGAGTAGTGTTAGTCATAATAATGGTGATTATCTTTATATTAACTTTTGAGACTAAGAATAGTGTTAATGTATTTTATATTAGATTTCATTTTAGATAAATTAGTTAAAAAAAGAGATACTAGGTACAATGTTTTCAATGATATAGATTTTTCTTCAACAATTTAGTTGATTTTAAAACTTAAATATCTTTTCAACAATTTTTAATATTATTTGAGATAGTATAAATATAGCTAAATAATTTTTAGGTCCAATAGTTGTACATCATTTTAATTGAATATGTATTATTAATCTCTTTATATATAATGTTGTTTCAAAGTTGTAGACTAATTTCTCATATGAGGCATTATTAAGACTTTTGTTTCAAAGATGTTTAAACTTTAACTAGTTGGTGTTTCATATGTAGAACTATGGAGGTTATGATGGTAGCTATAGTAATCCCTAATATGTCAGTCAAGTAAATATATAATTATAATGATAGTTATTATAGTAATCAACTATATGTCCATTCACTATTATCCATCATCTAAAGATAACAATTGACTTTTTTATTTTGCTACTAAAAAATGCATAATCTTAATTCTACTTGTATATAAAAAACTAAACACGTTATTAATTTTTATTGTAAATTGTTATAATTTTTTCAAAATTATTATATCTTTTTAATAAAAAAATTTATTTGACACATAAGAATAACTAAATATTTTTTTTATTATAATTTTACAATTAAAATTTTGTATTTCCCATTACTTATTAAATACTATTATATATTACTTATTAAATATTATTATATATTGTTTAGATTCTATTATTATATATTGTTTAGAGTTTTACAGTTAAAATTTTGTATTTCCCATTACTTATTAAGTATTATTATAAATATGAAATGAAATTATTTTACAAAATATTTTCGCTTATATAAAACAATAATTCTATATATTATTTTTACATATTAAATATTAACATATATAAAATCAATAATTAATTCTATATATTATTTTAACATATTAAGTATTAGCTTATATAAAAACAATAATTCTATATACTATTTTAACATATTAAATATTAACATATAAATGTAAAAATAAGTTTAAAGTTAAAATGACATTTTTAAATAAGTTTAAAGTTAAATAGATAGTATTTAGATAGTGTTTTGTATTTTTTTAAATTTATTTAAGATTAAAAAATAATAATTTGTATGTTAATCTATAGGTTAAGAAGTTAGATTGTGTATTATAATAATATATAGATTAATATATAGATTAAATATTATTTTTGGAATTAAATGTAATAATATATAGATTAAATATTATTTTTGGGATTTAATTGTATTAAAATAAGTTATTCATCTATAACTATTTTTATGAGAAAGTTTAATCAAATCTTTTTCATTTTTAATTATTTTTTTCTCATGTAAATTATCACTTTGTTTAAATGTAATAATATATAGACTTTTTACTTATGTTCTGATCATTTCTTTCTCATGCTTATGACAACTGAGTTTGTTAACGGACATGGGATTACTGTGGGAGAGTTGCTATACATCTAACCTAGCAAGAGTAACAATAACATTTTTTTTTTTTTTTTTACCATTAAACATTTATACACATAACCTTCATACTACTGAAATATTCCTACACCACTTGCTATATGAAGTATACATAACATATAAACGTGGCTATACAAATCATAGAATTAAAATATCCCAAAGTAAATCCCTAAGCACAAATCTAATCATTTTACGCTACGGTATAACCCATTGACAGGGTATTAAATTATAACTCCGTGTACACTCGGGCTCTAATGACATTTTCGTAAATGCTATTGATTTGTTTATCCACCATGCGTATTGATTCATTGCTTGGTTCATCAGTGAATTCGTGTTACACATCTGTCGAGACTTATAATTAATTCACCGTAATCCGGTCATAACTTTCCATATCACATATGAGATATTTGTTCCGCCATATGGCTCAGTTTCTGCCTGGCTGGTACATGTGTCGCGCGTTAGTCTTTTGGCGGTAGCAAGCAAATCCTGCCTCGGCCTCCGCATAGATTGCGAGGGAAGATCAAAAATTTGGGGTTTCTATCCACCGCCTGTCTCACAAGCTCTGAGGCTCTGGTGTTCTTCTCTTTCATGGTGCGCTGCTCACCTTTATTCCTTCTAGTCTGCATGGCTAGACAGCTGGTTTTGGAGGTAACGTTACTATGAACATTTCGGTTAACAAACAGTGGTGTCTTATAAATGTTCCTACAGGTTTTTCCGAGCATCCACTAAGTCTCTTTACTTCGCCCCTGTGCAAAGGTATTCCACGAGCAGGTTTGCCTATGCATGGTAGGTTGCCAGTGGAGAATAGATTTGTAGAACGAAACTTAGCTCTTCAGAATGAGGCCGCCCTAACTCAACAGGTATATCCAGCTTCGGCCTTCCAATCTTTCTATGTTTTACACAGTTAAATCGAGGATATGACTTAAAACCCTATATGAACTGGTGTTTTCTCCCTGTACAGGTTACGCGGGGTTTAATATTCATTACAGGTACAAATTCTAATTAGCAACCCTTCGGTTCTCTAAAAAATACTTCCGTTCAGTTTCTTTGTTTTCCGGCGCTAAACTTTCAGAGATTTCCTGACAGATTTCCGTTGTGAACTACAGGTATGAAGACCGGTTAGTCTTTCTTCCTCTGTGCGGGTTCTTCCATTTAGTTCAACAGATAATATGGTTGTTCTCCGTTTATACAGGTACTTCGGCGCTCATGCTTGTTCAGAATCATGGCGCATCTGTTCAGTTACTGTACTAGTTTGTTTACGGCTTTTTCTAGCCTAGGTTTTCTTACGTTTGCTTCAGAAGAAGAGAGTCTGTATAATTCCAGAGGGTTTATATTTGCAATACACACAATGTATTAACATTTTGTTTTCCAGCCTTCATGGCCAGACTGTTGATTTGTCCTATTTCTATCTATCTCATTGCAGCTCATGATACAATAAATTCTTGTTTAAATGTTGCTCTGGGTTTTCGGTTCAAATTTTCTTTGGGTAATGTTTATATTGTGCGCGTCGATGAAATATGGCACAGCTCCATTACCGCAAGTACTTCCTGTATTTTTGTTTCATAAGTACGGCTATGCTTCTTAATGCGAATCTTTTCCTATAGTGTATTACTGTACTCGGCCAGAATTGGAATAGGTCGGTTATCTTTCATGATGAGGCGTAAGTTGTGCATGCATCCGGAAAGAACATTTTTTTCCTGTTTGTAACAACAGTGTTATTCCTCAAATGTATTCGTAAGTAACTTGTGTTTATGCTTCCACGATTTCTTGTATCTGTTCATAAGTTAAACTTCTATTTTATTATATAGATCACTTAACCCTAGGTGGCACCAGCCGCCATAAACAAGGCCGTGTATAGTTTTTAAGGAGGTGAATCGGAGCGAGTAGGGTTTCTATTCCCAACTCCGCTCTACAAGTTCAGTGCTATAACATGCACCTGTCAAGTTGTGATTAAATATTGTTTAAATAGCTCATGTAAACCTATTCTTCTCATTTTCTGTCGTAAACAAGATGAATAGCTACAGGTTCTTTTGTTTCTTGTTTATACAGCACATAAGTTTACTAGTGTTTAAGTGAGCCTGTTCTTTCTTTAGATGTAGCTTAATAAGTAGATTTACCTCCATACTAACCCTAGTGTATTCTAGCTTCTCTGTTATTCTACTAACTTTCTTTAAGCACTTTATGAATATATATGGAAAGTACCTGCTACAGTGTTTCATAATTCCAGAATTTAGCTATCATTTCCACTATGGGTCTATGGGTTATTTTCACGAATGGTTATCAAATAATTTCCGTCACTGTACTCAACTACATCACATTTAAATAGTGTAACAGATATTAACTGTAGACATTTTCATCACATTTAGTAATGTAAATATATATATATATATGCGTAAATGTACTGTAAACATCTACTTCACATTTGATAGAGTAACCAGATAAACAGTGATTTCCGTACTACAACTTGAACAAATTCTAAGTACTTATCTGGTAGGACAAGAATACCCTCCAACTGTGGTCCTCCCAACCATCAAGGGAGGCAATGACGTCCTTCGCTTGTCCCCTAGCTCTAGAATTCAGTCTGCACTACGGAAACAGTAGAAATCCTGTTGTGGCCTCTGGACGGCCAATCCAGCCACACACAGATAATCTGAAGACAAGGTTATAGAAGCTTTTCTCAACTGTCCATTTTCCACAGCTCTAGAGAATCCTTCACCTTCTTCCTTTCAGAGGAAAAACACAGAACCCCTAACCCACCCCTGGGATTTCCTTTTATCCTCGGAGGTTAGGTAACTGTCCTCTAACTGTTCCCAAGTAACCAACTTCTATTCTTAGATACTTTTACCAACAGTTTAAGAGATTCATTTCCTTTTACCAGCTTAGTAATAAAAATAGTGTTTCTTGTTGAGTTTCTTTTACTAAATAAAATAAACATATATAAAAAATAAATAAATTGTCTTTTAACTAAAACCAAACTAATGAGCTCTAAATGAGGCTGTCACATCTTCCTCCCCTGGAAGTAACACCGTCCTCGGTGTTTCAGTCTAGGTCTACTAAGAGCTCCGGGTATGCTTCCCGTACAAACTTTTCATCCTCCCAGTTAGCTTTGTCAGGTCCAAAGTGCCTCCATTGCACCTTCACCTGGGTAATTATTCCTTTTCGGAGTTCAATTTCCCTACGACCAAGTATGCGTAGCGGCTCTACCAGAAACTCTTCGTCCGATTCTACCTGAAAAGTAGCAACAGGGTTATCAATTAGTAACTTTAGATTTGTTTCAAACTTCAGCTAGGATTTTATTTCCTTTCTTTCTTCCTACCTGAATGTTTTGCCATTGAATTACATGTTTTCATCATGCACATATCACTTTAACAGAGATACATGGAATACATTGTGCACTTTAATGTGACTAGGCAAAGCTAGTCTATAGGCTACTGGTCCCACCCTTTCTAGAATTTGGAAGGGTCTGCAGTAACGAGGAGCTAACTTGGCACAAGAATTCCACCTTAAGGTACTTCTTTTAGGCTTAATCCTGACATACACGTGGTCACTTACTCTGAATTCGCAATAAGACCTTTTCTTATCTGCAAAGACCTTCTGTCGGTCCTGCGCGGCCTTCAAATTTTGTCTTATTCTTTTTACCTCAGCTTCCAGCTCAGCCAACATTTCTGGTCCCAACATTAATTTCGTCTCCAGACTACTCCAGTTGATTGGTGTGTGACATTGTCGCCCATATAATGCTTCAAAGGGGCTCATTTTTAGAGACTCATGGTATCCGTTATTATATGCAAACTCCACTAGGTGCAGGTAATCTTCCCATTTAGTGGGCTGCCACATTACATACATGCGCAGCATATCCTCCAAAACTTGGTTTACTCTCTCCGTCTGCCCTTCAGTTTGAGGGTGATAGGCAGTACTGAAGTGTATTTGAGTACCCAAACCCGAAAACAGGGTTTTCCAAAATGCGGAGGTAAACTTAACATCCTGATCCGAAATCACAGTCTTAGGTATACCATGCAACTTAAAGATTTCCCTCATAAATATGTTTACAATCTGCATGGTTTTGTAAGTGAACTGTACAGGTATGAAGTGGGCAGATTTACTTAATCTCCCCACCACTACCATGATTGAATCATTTTGCTTCCTTGTTCGAGGTAAGCCTGTGATGAAATCTAAAGAGATCACTTCCCACTTCCATTCAGGAATAGGTATGGGCTGCAGTAGTCCCGCGGGATGATGATGCTCCACTTTAACCTGTTGGCACTCTAAACACTTACTCAGATATTCTGCAATTTCTCTGCGCATACCAGGCCAATAAAATATCTTCCTGATTGCCGTAAGCATCTTTTGATAACCAGGATGTCCAGCATAGTTGCTACGATGGTACTCGTCCATGATTAACCCCTTGAGACTTGCACAATTAGGAATATAGACCCTTCCGCGAAACATTAACATTTGTTCCTCATTACTTCCATACTCGGATGGCTTTCCTTGCTTCAGATCTTCTTCCATCTGTCGCCATAAAAACTGATATTCTGGGTCCTTCCGAGCCTCTTCCTTTATTTGTTCTGATAGCTGGCACATAGGTTGGATGTAATAGATTGCATAGATCCCATGCAATTTCCTACTCAAGGCGTCCGCAACTCGGTTTTCTTTCCCTTTGACATGTTGTATGTCCATGTCAAATTCGCTCAAAAAGGCGTTCCACCTTGCTTGCCTGGAGTTTAAATCTGCCTGCTTGAAGTAGTTAGTTAAACTGATGTGGTGTGTTTTGAGTATGAATCTTTTGCCCAGTAGGTAATGCCTCCACACTCGGAGAGCATGCACTACTGCGGTGAGTTCTAGATCATAGGCAGAGTACTTTTGTTCATGCTCTCTCAATTTCCTAGACTCATAGGCTATTACCTTGCCTTCCTGTGTTAACACTGCGCCCACTCCCTCCTTACTGGCATCAGTACACACCACATAATATTTACTGGGATCAGCAACTTTCAGCACTGGTGCTGTGGTTAAAAGTTGCTTCAGCTTCTCAAAACTGTTCTGACATTCATTTGTCCATTTGAAAGATCTACCTTTCTTTTGCAAGGATGTAATAGGATAGGCAATCTTAGAAAACCCTTCGATGAACCGCCTGTAGTATCCTGCCAGACCCATGAATGATCTGATATCTGCCAGATTCTGTGGTACTCGCCATTCCATGATGGTTTTAATCTTTTCGGGGTCCACCGCTATTCCTTCAGCTGTCACAACATGACCCAAATACTGGATTTCTGTTTTGAAGAAATCGCACTTGCTGAATTTAGCATACAACTGATGCTTCTTTAAAATTTCTAACACTATCCTTAGATGCTCCTTATGTTCCTCCTCACTCTTGGAGTAGATCAGAATGTCGTCTATGAAGACCAATACAAAACGATCTAAAAACTGATGAAAAATGCCATTCATCAACCTCATAAATGTTGTTGGCGCATTTGTCAACCCGAATGGTAATACTACAAACTCATAATGTCCATATCTGGTGCGGAATGTTGTTTTGCAAACATCCTCATCTCTGATTCGGATTTGGTGATATCCAGACCGCAAATCTATTTTAGAGAACACTTTGGCACCTCTCACCTGATCAAATAAATCATCGATTCTGGGTAGAGGATATCTATTCTTAACTGTCAGCTTCTTGAGTTGTCCGTAGTCCATACACATGCGTAAGGTTCCATCCTTCTTTTTAACAAAGAGGACGGGTGCTCCCCAAGGTGACACGCTTGGGCGAATATATCCTTTATCTAACAATTCCTGTAACTGCATCTTTAACTCTGTTAATTCTGGTACACTCATTCTGTAAGGTGCTCTTGACACAGGAGAGGCTCCGGGTAGTAGTTCAATAGTGAAATCAATGTCTCTTTTTGGTGGAAATCCTGGAATATTTTCTCGAAACACATCTAGAAATTCCTGTACCACAGGGATATCTTTTATATCTGCTGCTTTTTCATTAGATTCAGTATACCCTACTTGAATTGCGTACAGCTGACATCCCTTTCGGATACACTTGCTCATCTGAGATGCTATTATGGGACGCAATTGCACAGGCTTTTTAATTCCTCTAATTTCCTTACACGTACCATCCTGAGCTCTATAATAGATTGTCTTTTCCTTACAATCTACTAAGGTCCAGTATTTCTCCAACCAGTCCATTCCTAGTAATACATCATACGATCCCAGTGGTAGAATATTTAAATCTACCTGCAGCTGCTGTTTTGCAACTTCCAAAATGCAGTTTGCAATTTTAGCAGTCACTTTGCGTTTAGCTCCGGTGGCTAGTTGAACTAGCCATGGCTTTTTAAATTTCTGTTCTTTTAGATCGCACAGTTCCACTAGTTTAGGACTTACATAACTTGAACTAGCTCCAGGGTCTATTAAAATCGAGACAGGTTTAGATAACATAGTACCTTCCAGTTCAATCATTGTGGGCTGGAAGTCAGCCTGTCGATCCTCCAAGGCTGCATTTATACGTGGTATATTTCGCCCCACATCCCCAACTGTCGATGCCTCCTGCAAGTTTGCCACATTTTCATTCCTTTTTCGCTGGGGACAATTCTTGTAATAGTGTGCTTCCCCACAGCCCCAACACTGTAAGGGGGGTTTTGAATTCTGTCCTTGTTCTGGTTTTCTTGATGCTTCAGTGGGTCTTTCTTCAGCTGGCCACTTGATTCTTTGATGGTTTCTGTTAAACTGTTTGCTACCAGTGTTCCATCCTGTTCCTTTAAAGTGGCTGCTTTTTCTGCTTTTAAAAGTAGATGAATTCTTTTGATTCTTCTTGGGCTGCCATCCCTTCCCACCATCCCCCTTGATCTTATACTGTTGCTAACACATGCGTGCTTTCCGGATAGCTTCATCCATCATTTGGGGGTTAACAAACTCTATTCTTTCCCTCATAGGGGCAGGCAGACTACTCAGAAATCTCTGTACCTTGGCCTTTTCCTCTCTTAGGTAAGGTACATAACGTATTAGGGATGTAAATTTTGTAACATACTCATCCATGGTCATTTGGCCCAGCCTAATATCATGGAATTCTTTGGCCTTGTCATCGTAAAATCTCTCTGTCAGATATTTATCTTTGAAGTACTGCTGAAACAATTCCCATGTAATGTCTCTCTCATCAATGCTGCGAACGTTCTTTACCTTCTCCCACCACAGGGTGGCCTTCTCTCGCAGCTGGTATATAGCCAGCCTAGCCTTCACATTGTTGTTGTACTCGTATACCTGGAAATATTTATTGATGTTAATTTACCATGCTTCAGCTGCCTCCTCTGCCTCGCCATCAAACATCGGTGGCTTGATCTTACGAAACCCCCCCTGCAGTTCATTTCTCTGCCTCTTATGATCGTGCTGATCAAATGGATTTCCCGATTCTACCTCGTTATAATTATGATTTTTTCTCTTGTGAGAAGAACTCTTTTCTTTCTTTACGATGGTGTTGTTTCTAGTTTGCTGGTCTTCTGATTCGGTTGATAACTCTCTTTCTGCACTAGGCTGCCGCGTTTCCTGATTCTGTTTATCAGATATGCTCTTCAGGATCCTTTCCTGGTCTAGAAGTAACCTTTCATTGTCCTTTGATACTCTTACAATCTCCTCTTGGAACTACTGTACCATGTTTAACAGAGAGGCGGTTTTCTGCTACTGTTCTTCCAACATCTTGCTTGTCTTTTGGTGCTGTTGCACAGCTAGTTGAACCCACATTTCCGGGTTCATAAATGTTGGACCTTGAGTCTCGTTCGGTTGTGACTGAGATGCCATGCCTTCAAGTCTTTTATCTCTTCTCAGTGCACTAATACACACACAGCTTTGTTAGTAGACCCTTAGGTTGCCAGTGTAGTAACCGGCTTTGATACCACTTGTCACAATCGCCTATACATCTAACCTAGCAAGAGTAACAATAACATTTTTTTTAATTTTTTACCATTAAACATTTATACACATAACCTTCATACTACCGAAATATTCCTACACCACCTGCTATATGAAGTATACATAACATATAAACGTGGCTATACAAATCATAGAATTAAAATATCCCAAAGTAAATCCCTAAGCACAAATCTAATCATTTTACGCTACGGTATAATCCATTGACAGGGTATTAAATTATAACTCCGTGTACACTCGGGCTGTAATGACATTGTCGTAAATGCTATTGATTTGTTTATCCACCATGCGTATTGTTTCATTGCTTGGTTCATCAGCGAATTCGTGTTACACATCTGTCGAGACTTATAATTAATTCACTGTAATCCGGTCATAACTTTCCATTTCACATATGAGATTTTTGTTCCGCCATATGGCTCCGTTTCTGCCTGGCTGGTACATGTGTCGCGCGTTAGTCTTTTGGCGGTAGCAAGCAAATCCCACCTTGGCCTCCGCATAGATTGCGAGGGAAGATCAACGATTTGGGGTTTCTATCCACCGCCTGTCTCACAAGCTCGGAGGATCTGGCGTTCTTCTCTTTCATGGTGCACCGCTCACCTTTATTCCTTCCAGTCTGCATGGCTAGACAGCTGGTTTCGGAGGTAACGTTACTATGAACACTTCGGTTAACAAACAGTGGTGTCTTATAAATGTTCCTACAGGTTTTTCCGAGCATCCACTAAGTCTTTTTACTTCACCCCTGTGCAAAGGTATTCCACGAGCAGGTTTGTCTATGCATGGTAGGCTGCCAGTGGAGAATAGATTTGCAGAACGAAACTTAGCTCTTCAGAATGAGGCCGCCCTAACTCAACAGGTATATCCAGCTTCGGCCTTCCAATCTTTCTATGTTTTACACAGTTAAATCGAGGATCTGACTTAAAACCCTATATGAACTGGTGTTTTCTCCCTGTACAGGTTACGCGGGGTTTAATATTCATTACAGGTACAAATTCTAATTAGCAACCCTTCAGTTCTTCAAGAAATACTTCTGTTCAGTTTCTTTGTTTTCCGGCGCTAAACTTTCGGAGATTTCCTGACAGATTTCCGTTGTGAACTACAGGTATGAAGACCGGTTAGTCTTTCTTCCTCTGTGCGGGTTCTTCCGTTTAGTTCAACAGATAATATGGTCATTCTCCATTTATACAGGTACTTCGGTGCTTATGCTTGTTCAGAATCATGGCACATCTGTTCAGTTACTGTACTAGTTTGTTTACGGCGTTTTCTAGCCTAGGTTTTCTTACGTTCGCTTCAGAAGAAGAGAGTCTGTATAATTCCAGAGGGTTTATATTTGCAATACACACAATGTATTAACATTTTGTTTTCCAGCCTTCATGGCCAGACTGTTGATTTTTCCTGTTTCTATCTATCTCGTTGCAGCTCATGATACAATAAATTCTTGTTTAAATTTTGCTCTGGGTTTTCGGTTCAAATTTTCTTTGGGTAATGTTTATACTGTGCGCGTCGGTAAAATATGGCATAGCTCCATTACCGCAAGTACTTCCTGTATTTTTGTTTCATAAGTACAGCTATGCTTCTTAATGCGAATATTTTCCTATAGTGTATTACTATACTCGGCTGGAATTGGAATAGGTCGGTTATCTTTCATGATGAGGCGTAAGTTGTGCATGCATCCGGAAAGAACGTTTTTTTTCCTGTTTGTAACAGCAGTGTTATTCCTCAAATGTATTCGTAAGTAACTTGCGTTTATGCTTCCACGATTTCTTGTATCCTTTCATAAGTTAAACTTCTATTTTGTTATATAGATCACTTAACCCTACGTGGCACTAGCCGCCATAAACAAGGCCGTGTATAGTTTTTAAGGAGGTGAACGGGAGCGAGTAGGGTTTCTATTCCCAACTCCGCTCTACAAGTTCAGTGCTATAACATGCACCTGTCAAGTTGTGATTAAATATTGTTTAAATATCTCATGTAAACCTATTCTTCTCATTTTCTGTCGCAAACAAGATGAATAGCTACAGGTTCTTTTGTTTCTTGTTTATACAGCACATAAGTTTACGAGTGTTTAAGTGAGCCTGTTCTTTCTTTAGATGTAGCTTAATAAGTAGATTAACCTCCATACTAACCCTAGTGTATTCTAGCTTCTCTGCTATTCTGCTAACTTTCTTTAAGCACTTTATGAATATATATGGAAAGTACCTGCTACAGTGTTTCATAATTCCAGAATTTAGCTATCATTTCCACTATGGGTCTGTGGGTTATTTTCACGAATGGTTATCAAATACTTTCCGTCACTGTACTCAACTACATCACATTTAAATAGTGTAACAGATATTAACTGTAGACATTTTCATGACATTTAGTAATGTAAATAAATATATATATATGTGTAAATGTACTGTAAACATCTACTTCACATTTGATAGAGTAACCAGATAAACAATGATTTCCGTACTACAACTTGAACAAATTCTAAGTACTTATCTGGTAGGACAAGAATACCCTCCAACTGTGGTCCTCCCAACCATCAAGGGAGGCAATGACGTCCTCCGCTTGCCCCCTAGCTCTAGAATTCAATCTGCACTACAGAAACAGTAGAAATCCTGTTGTGGCCTCTGGACGGCCAATCCAGCCACACATAGATAATCTGAAGACAAGGTTACAGAAGCTTTTCTCAACTGTCCATTTTCCATAGCTCTAGAGAATCCTTCACCTTCTTCCTTTCAGAGGAAAAAAACAGAACCCCTAACCCTCCCCTGGGATTTCCTTTTATCCTCGGAGGTTAGGTAACTGTCCTCTAACTGTTCCCAAGTAACCAACTTCTATTCTTAGATACTTTCACCAACAGTTTAAGAGATTCATTTCCTTTTACCAGCTCAGTAATAAAAATAGTGTTTCTTGTTGAGTTTCTTTTACTAAATAAAATAAACATATATTAAAAATAAATAAATTGTCTTTTAACTAAAACCAAACTAATGAGCTCTAAATGAGGCTGTCACACTGTGGGAGATTCTATGTCCCTGTTTAAAGATGAAATGGGGAGATTGGTATATTTTTAAATAAATTTTGTTTTGCTTTTATTTAATTTAAATATTTATGATTATGGTGTCTATAATTAAATGTCTATTTTTTTGTATTATTACAATTTAATTTATGTAATTAGGTTATTAAAATTAAGAAAGTGAATTAGTATGTTTTTTTCAATTTTATTTTCAAAATAGCTTTTGTTTTAGTATGCTATATAACTTTTTTTTAAATAGTTTATTAAAGGCAAGAAAAAAGAAGAGGCAAATCACTTTCAAAATCATATTGAAAGCAACGAAGAAGAAGACGATGCAAATCATTCTCCAAATCATATTGAAGGCAAGAATGAAGACCACACAAATCATTCTCAAAATCATATTGAAAGCAAGAATGATGCAAATCATTCTCCAAATCATATTGTAGGCAAGAATGAAGACTACCCAAATCATTCTCAAAATCATATTGAAGGCAAGAATGAAGACGAGGCAAATCATTCTCAAGAATAACATAAATATAGGTGATATAGATGATATAGCTATAGATATAAATGACATAAATATAATTAATGCTATTTGTGAGTTGTACATCTACACCGGGTATCAATATTTTTAGTGCGTTAAATTTTAAAAAAATTCTATATAGATATATTTAAAAATGATGGAGATTTTATAATGTGGATTTTTTCTATTTTTCTTAGCATTAAATAAAATAATGATGGTTTTTTTTATAATATTATATGTTATAATTGAATGCTATTTTTTTTATTACCTATGAGGAGTGTTAATCAAAAAGTTTTAAATATGATGAGGATTTTATAATGTGGCATTTTTCTATTTTTCTTAGCATTAATAAAAATAATGATGATTTTTTTATAATATAATATGTTGTAATTGAATGCTATTTTTTTTACTAGCTATGAAGAGTGTTAATCATAGAGCTATCCGTAGTGTTAGTCATAATAATGGTGATTATCTTTATATTAACTTTTGAGACTAAGAATAGTGTTAATGTATTTTATATTAGATTTCAGTTTAGATAAATTAGTTAAAAAAAGAGATACTAGGTACAATGTTTTCAATGATATAGATTTTTCTTCAACAATTTAATTGATTTTAAAACTTAAATATATTTTCAACAATTTTTAATATTATTTGAGATAGTATAAATATAGCTAAATAATTTTTAGGTCCAATAGTTGTACATCATTTTAATTGAATATGTATTATTAATCTCTTTATATATAATGTTGTTTCAAAGTTGTAGACTAATTTCTCATATGATGCATTATTAAGACTTTTGTTTTAGAGATGTTTAAACTTTAACTAGTTGGTGTTTCATATGTAGAACTATGGAGGTTATGATGGTAGCTATAGTAATCCCTAATATGTCACTCAAGTAAATATATAAATATAATGATAGTTATTATAGTAATCAACTATATGTCCATTCAATATTATCCATCATCTAAAGATAACAATTGACTTTTTTATTTTGCTACTAAAAAATGCATAATGTTAATTCTACTTGTATATAAAAAACTAAACACGTTATTAATTTTTATTGTAAATTGTTATAATTTTTTCAAAATTATTATATCTTTTTAATAAAAAAATTTATTTCACACATAAGAATAACTAAATATTTTTTTTATTATAATTTTACAATTAAAATTTTGTATTTCTCATTACTTATAAAATACTATTATATATTACTTATTAAATATTATTATATATTGTTTAGAGTTTTACAGTTAAAAATTTGTATTTCCTATTACTTATTAAGTATTATTATAAATATGAAATGAAATTATTTTACAAAATATTTTCACTTATATAAAAACAATAATTCTATATATTATTTTTACATATTAAATATTAACTTATATAAAATCAATAATTAATTCTATATATTATTTTAACATATTAAGTATTAGCTTATATAAAATCAATAATTCTATATACTATATTAAATATTAACATATAAATGTAAAAATAAGTTTAAAGCTCAATGACATTTTTAAATAAGTTTAAAGTTAAATAGATAGTATTTAAAAATATATTATTTTTATTTTTTATATCAACATAATAACGTTAAGTATTTAGATAGTGTTTTGTATTTTTTTAAGTTTATTTAAGATTAAAAAATAATAATTTGTATGTTAATCTATATGTTAAGAAGTTAGATTGTGTTATATAATAATATATAGATTAATATATAGATTAAATATTATTTTTGGGATTAAATGTAATAATATATAGATTAAATATTATTTTTGGGATTTAATTGTATTAAAATAAGTTATTTATCTATAACTATTTTTATGAGAAAGTTTAATCAAATCTTTTTCATTTTTAATTATTTTTTTCTCATGTAAATTATCACTTTGTTTAAATGTAATAATATATAGACTTTTTACTTATGTTCTGATCATTTCGTTCTCATGCTTATGTTAACGGACATGGGCTTACTGTGGGAGATTCTATGTCCCTGTTTAAAGATGAGATGGGGAGATTGGTATATTTTAAAATAATTTTTTTTTTCTTTTATTTAATTTAAATATTTATGATTATGGTGTCTATAATTAAATGTCTATTTTTTTTGTATCATTACAATTTAATTTATGTAATTAGGTTATTAAAATTAAGAAAGTGAATTAGTATGTTTTTTTCAATTTTATTTTCAAAATAGCTTTTGTTTTGGTATGCTATATAACTTTTTTTTAAACAGTTTATTAAAGGCGAGAAAAAAGAAGAGGCAAATAATTTTCAAAATCATATTGAAAGCAACGAAGAAGAAGACGATGCAAATCATTCTCCAAATCATATTGAAGGCAAGAATGAAGACCACGCAAATCATTCTCAAAATCATATTGAAAGCAAGAATGATCCAAATCATTCTCCAAATCATATTGAAGGCGAGAATGAAGACTACACAAATCATTCTCAAAATCATATTGAAGGCAAGAATGAAGACGAGGCAAATCATTCTCAAGAATAACATAAATATAGGTGATATAGATGATATAGCTATAGATATAAATGACATAAATATAATCAATGCTATTTGTGAGTTGTAGATCTACACAGGGTATCAGTATTTGTAATATATTGAATTTAAATTTTTTTACTATAAAAATACTATATAGATATATTTAACTATGATGGAGATTTTATAATGTGGATTTTTTATATTTTTCTTAGCATTAATAAAAATAATGATGGTTTTTTTTATAATATTATATGTTGTAATTGAATGCTATTTTTTTTATTACCTATGAGGAGTGTTAATCAAAAAGTTTTAAATATGACGAGGATTTTATAATGTGGCATTTTTCTATTTTTCTTAGCATTAATAAAAATAATAATGATTTTTTTATAATATAATATGTTGTAATTGAATGCTATTTTTTTTACTAGCTATGAGGAGTGTTAATCATAAAGCTATGAGTAGTGTTAGTCATAATAATGGTGATTATCTTTATATTAACTTTTGAGACTAAGAATAGTGTTAATGTATTTTATATTAGATTTCAGTTTAGGTAAATTAGTTAAAAAAGAGATACTAGGTAGAATGTTTTCAATGATATAGATTTTTCTTCAACAATTTAGTTGATTTTAAAACTTAAATATCTTTTCAACAATTTTTAATATTATTTGAGATAGTATAAATATAGCTAAATAATTTTTAGGTCCAATAGTTGTACATCATTTTAATTGAATATGTATTATTAATCTCTTTATATATAATGTTGTTTCAAAGTTGTAGACTAATTTCTCATATGATGCATTATTAAGAATTTTGTTTCAAAGATGTTTAAACTTTAACTAGTTGGTGTTTCATATGTAGAACTATGGAGGTTATGATGGTAGCTATAGTAATCCCTAATATGTCACTCAAGTAAATATATAATTATAATAATAGTTATTATAGTAATCAACTATATGTCCATTCGAAATTATCCATCATCTAAAGATAACAATTGACTTTTTTATTTTGCTACTAAAAAATGCATAATGTTAATTCTACTTGTATATAAAAAACTAAACACGTTATTAATTTTTATTGTAAATTGTTATAATTTTTTCAAAATTATTATATCTTTTTAATAAAAAAAATTATTTCACACATAAGAATAACTAAATATTTTTTTTATTATAATTTTACAATTAAAATTTTGCATTTCCCATTACTTATTAAATACTATTATATATTACTTATTAAATATTATTATATATTGTTTAGATTCTATTATTATATATTGTTTAGAGTTTTACAGTTAAAATTTTGTATTTCCCATTACTTATTAAGTATTATTATAAATATGAAATGAAATTATTTTACAAAATATTTGCACTTATATAAAAACAATAATTCTATATATTATTTTTACATATTAAATATTAACTTATATAAAATCAATAATTAATTCTATATATTATTTTAACATATTAAGCATTAGCTTATATAAAATCAATAATTCTATATACTATTTTAACATATTAAATATTAACATATAAATGTAAAAATAAGTTTAATGTTCAATGACATTTTAAAATAAGTTTAAAGTTAGATAGATAGTATTTAAAAATATATTATTTTTATTTTTTATATCAACATAATAACGTTAAGTATTTAGATAGTGTTTTGTATTTTTTTAAATTTTTTTAAGATTAAAAAATAATAATTTGTATGTTAGTCTATAGGTTAAGAAGTTAGATTGTGTTATATAATAATATATAGATTAAATATTATTTTTTGGATTTAATTGTATTAAAATAAGTTATTCACCTATAACTATTTTTATGAGAAAGTTTAATCAAATCTTTTTCATTTTTAATTATTTTTTTCTCATGTAAATTATCACTTTGTATAAATGTAATAATATATAGACTTTTTACTTATATCATTTCGTTCTCATGCTTATGGAAACTGAGTTTGTTAACGGACATGGGCTTACTGTGGGAGATTCTATGTCCCTGTTGAAAGATGAAATGGGGAGATTGGAATATTTTTAAATAAATTTTGTTTTTCTTTTATTTAATTTAAATATTTATGATTATGGTGTCTATAATTAAATGTCTATTTTTTTGTATTATTACAATTTAATTTATGTAATTAGGTTATTAAAATTAAGAAAGTGAATTAGTATGTTTTTTTGAATTTTATTTTCAAAATAGCTTTTGTTTTGGTATGCTATAAAACTTTTTTTTAAACAGTTTATTAAAGGCAAGAAAAAAGAAGAGGCAAATCTTTTTCAAAATCATATTGAAAGCAACGAAGAAGAAGACGATGCAAATCATTCTCCAAATCATATTGAAGGCAAGAATGAAGACCACGCAAATCATTCTCAAAATCATATTGAAAGCAAGAATGATGCAAATCATTCTCCAAATCATATTGAAGGCAAGAATGAAGACGACGCAAATCATTCTCAAAATCATATTGAAGGCAAGAATGAAGACTACGCAAATCATTCTCAAGAATAACATAAATATAGGTGATATAGATGATATAGCTATAGATATAGATGACATAAATATAATCAATGCTATTTGTGAGTTGTAGATCTACACCGGGTATCAACATTTGTAATGCGTTAAATTTTAAAAAAATTCTATATAGATATATTTAAAAATGATGGAGATTTTATAATGGGGATTTTTTCTATTTTTCTTAGCATTAATAAAAATAATGATTGTTTTTTTTATAATATTATATGTTGTAATTGAATGCTATTTTTTTTATTACCTATGAGGAGTGTTAATCAAAAAGTTTTAAATATGATGAGGATTTTATAATGTGGCATTTTTCTATTTTCTTAGCATTAATAAAAATAATGATGATTTTATTATAATATAATATGTTGTAAATGAATGCTATTTTTTTTACTAGCTATGAGGAGTGTTAATCATAGAGCTATGAGTAGTGTTAGTCATAATAATGGTGATTATATTTATATTAACTTTTGAGACTAAGAATAGTGTTAACGTATTTTATATTAGATTTTAGTTTAGATAAATTAGTTAAAAAAAGAGATACTAGGTAGAATGTTTTCAATGATATAGATTTTTCTTCAATAATTTAGTTGATTTTAAAACTTAAATATCTTTTCAACAATTTTTAATATTATTTGAGATAGTATAAATATAGCTAAATAATTTTTAGGTCCAATAGTTGTACATCATTTTAATTGATATGTATTATTGATCTCTTTATATATAATTTTGTTTCAAAGTTCTAGACTAATTTCTCATATGATGCATTATTAAGACTTTTGTTTTAGAGATGTTTAAAGTTTAACTAGTTGGTGTTTCATATGTAGAAATATGGAGGTTTTAATGGTAGCTATAGTAATCCCTAATATGTCACTCAAGTAAATATGAGATTATAGTAATCCCTAATGTGTCATTGGAGTAAATATATAATTATAATGATAGTTATTATAGTAATCAACTATATGTCCATTCAATATTATCCATCATCTAAAGATAACAATTGACTTTTTTATTTTGCTACTAAAAAATGCATAATGTTAATTGTACTCGTATATAGAAAACTAAACACATTATTAATTTTTATGGTAAGTTATAATTTTTTCAAAATTATCATATCTTTTTAATAAAAAAATTTATTTCACACATAAAAATAACTAAATATTTTTTTTATTATAATTTTACAATTTAAATTTTGTATTTCCCATTACTTATTAAATACTATTATATATTACTTATTAAATATTATTATATATTGTTTAGAGTTTTACAGTTAAAATTTTGTATTTCCCATTACCTATTAAGTATTATTAAAAATATGATGTAACCACCCTCTTAGCCACTAACAAATGGTTAAGCTTTTTTATTAATTATAGATTAATTAAGACTGCTGTTATTTTTAATTGGAATATTAGAACAAAACAAATTTTGATATTTAATAAATAAAAAAAGATTTTCTTGTGGAATTTATTCCTGAGTGAAAACTGATGGTAAAATTAAATCAAGATTCTGGAGGCAGTTGAACAGAAAAGCAGTTCCACAACTACCCAAGAAAACTATAGGGATAAGTAAAGGATCCCAAGGAGGGTTAGGGGTTCTGTGGAAAAGGGAGAATACAGTCATTAGAGAAAAGACCTTTCTTTTCAGTGGAGACTATGGCTGGAGATGGAGAACTTGACCGGATTGTCCCGAGTTCTCCTCCAGAATTTACTGCTGCCAGAGTTGGAGAAAGTGGACCGGAATGTCCTAGTTTCCTCCTTCAGAACTCTATGTTCAACAGGAAGCCCGGACTTGAAGCTAGGGGGGAACTGTGGGACGTAATAGCCCTGGTTCGTGGTCGGGAGGAAAAAGCATACCATCAGAATGGTTGGATCACAGATGAGTAAAAATTGCAGTAGCATTTCATTTTTGTTTAAATTAGGATATCAATGTGCATACTGCTTATTAGGATTCTGATGTGAAGAAGAGGTTTACTGTACAGTACAATAGTATCTTAAGGTTAATTTATTCTGAGGAAAAACATTCCAATAACAGAAACTGGAAAATTTACTTTGCATGAAACAAAGAGAAAATAACTGTAGTATAGTTGAAATTCTAGACTACTAAACCAGTAGAATAAGCATTTCACTGTGATATACCGAAGACCTGAACAAGTTACTGGTAGCTAGATACCATAGGAAACAGGAAAAATTATTTTCAGGATGGCCAATTCCCATAATGCCCGTAGATTCGAGCCTCTGGAAAGCCTCCATCTATGACAAGCATGGATAGACGGTGGTCTAGACGCTAGGAGTGTTTTCTGGTTAATTAGGAAGAACTTGACACATAACATAGTTCGGTGCGAACCCTTACTAATTTAAATTGACGAGGCATGAAACCCTCATGAACATAGCAGAACCCAACCAGAACAGGCAGAGAAGAATGTAAGCCGAGACAAATAGTCGTTCAGAAGACACTCGCAAGTCGAGCAAATAAGAGAACTCATAATATGCAATAGCCATTATAAACAACTGAAACAAACACGCATTACACTGTCAACATCTGAAGCAAGATTTTATGTAATACCCCAAGTAAGCTACAACTTGTTACATAGATAAACCAAAATATATATATAAATATGCGGAATGGAACCAGTTCTCGCACTCAGCGATGAGACATTGTACACGGTGCAACAAAGAAATAAAACAGAACATGGGTAGCAACCCGGCATCATCCTGAGTCAAATTTATACATGTCAATAACTTATACAAACTTGCACTTGACAAAATGGAACTTTCCCAACGGCAGAGCCGTAGGCATCAACCGAACCCAAGCATGATTTAGCGCCGAATAGCGTAACCTATATGATTCTTACGCCGACAGTGAAGCGCAAGGCCGCAGGTTCGAAACCTGGGAAAAAACCCATAATAGGTATCATAAATATACACAAGAAATCTTTGAGAAGAGCTCAGGGTTCGTGCACGCCAGGTGGTAAATACCTGTGTATAGATGCCATGGCTAGGGAGGGTTCGAGCCGTCGAGACCTAGTGGTCAATTGGTGTTCCTCTGAGGGGAGAAGAGCGACGGAAGATGGTACCTGTCAGCAGATTCAAACATTGTAGAAGTAAGCACAAAACCCTGAAATAAATGAAATATAAACACAACTTCTAATCAAAAGAAAATTTCCACGGAGAACCGGGCTAAAAAATACCTGTAGTAAGAAAAGAGGTTGCAGCCCTCGGTAAAACTAGGACCTCAATGCCAGATTCAACAGGGCGCCGCTACGGGTATGGAAACAAAAAGAATAAGGGTCAATATGTGGAAATAAACCACAAATAGCAAACTAGGAGTGAAAGTCTGCAAGAAAACCTGTTTTCACACATGCTGGAGGAGCTGGAGCGAATACCTGGAGATGGAGCCGCCGGGAAAAGCCATTCCTCTGGATGCGAAGTCGAACAGATGAATACTGTGACAAAAACCTAGACAAAAATCTAATAGAAACCCTCTCCAGAACCTATGCCGAGGCGCAACAATGAGCGGTGGTTGCGGTTACAAGCCAAAGTCATTAAAACCCTAAAGAAATACCACCGTAGGATCAACGTTGAATCGACGGTGCGATGAGAGACAAGTGTCAAGCAGTGGCAGTGGGCCAGTGGCCGGATCAATGACCATAATGAAACTCGCATATCAAAGTTAAACATAAGGGTAGATCTCTTGTACGTGAACAAACCCAAATCACAAGAAAAATAAACAAGCGGCCAATCAAGTTTAACTTAAGTACATTATGATGACTAGATAGTCCATGGGTATTAAATTAATTCTGCCTTGGTGCCAGTTTACTTACAGTTCTACGGAACTCTTTTTTTAATCCCAATAAGATATTACTGTACTGCTGATGTGAATTATTTATATAAGAACCTTATCCGTTGCCAATTCAAATAATTACTGTCATGTTATAAACCGGTTGCTATGGCAAAACAAATTTATTTTTTATTTACTATGGTAAGTTCTATGTGTTGACTGTTACAAGTGGTATCAGAGCAGCGTTACAACGCTGGGCCCTAACGGGTCGACTAACGTTAAACTGTATGTTACTCATGCACAGAGAGAGAGAGAGAGAGAGAGAGAGAGAGTTCAGAATTTAGATGGAAAGACAAATGAGACGAACACCCTCGCAACCGCCAACGCGAAGTGGCGGAGAAATGCAGTCACCACCAGAGGGTAACCCAGAAATGTGGGTTCAGCTGGGAATAGAACAGCACCAACGGTGAAACAGACTGATGGAAGAACAACAACAACAGACTCGTATTTTAGTGCACACAGTACAACAGTTGCAGGAGGAAATGGAAAGAGTAAGAAGGGAAAATGCAAAAATGATGCAAGAACAGGAGAGGATCTTAAAAAGTCTCTCCGATAAACAGAATCAAAGGAATGAAAACCCCAGTGCTGGCAGAGAATTCCCAGATGGAAACGAACAGCAGTCAGATGAACAAGACGCAAGTCGGAAAGGAAAAAGTCTGTCACAGCGAAGTAATCTAAACAGGAATTTTAATGAAGCTGAATCTGAGAATGAAAATGAACGGAAGGCAGGTAAAAGGCAGAAGGTGGAATTACATGGAGAATTTAGGAAAATAAAGCCACCTACGTTCGATGGAGAAAAAGAAGAGGTAGCAGAAGCATGGCTAATTAACATGAATAAATACTTCCAGGTGTATGACTACGACAGTGGTCTTAAAGCACGATTAGCCATTTACCAGCTGAAAGATAAAGCCACCTTGTGGTGGGAAGAAGTGAATAATGTGCGGGGAATAGAGGATCAGGATGTGACATGGGATAAGTTTCAACAGTACTTCAAGGACAAGTACTTGACTGAGCGTTTTTATGACGAAAAGGCTCGAGAATTTCATGACTTGAGGTTGGGACAAATGACCATGGACGAGTTTATCACCAAGTTCACGTCATTACTGCGCTACGTACCATATTTAAGAGACGAGAAGGCCAAAGTCCAAAGGTTTCTGAGCAGTTTACCTGCTCATATGAAGGAGCGTATTGAATTTGTAAATCCCAAGACAATGGATGAGGCTATTAGGAAGGCGAGGCTGTGTTACCAGCAAGCAAAAAACAAGATGGACCAAGGTAAAGGGTGGCAAACAAAGAAAGAAAATAAAAACAGTGATGGTTTTAAAAGAGGCAAAACCAGTAATTTCAGAAGCTCAGCCAGGAATTCCATTAATAAGCAGTTTGGTAGGAACCATCAGAGGGTTAGATGGCATGGAGAAGACAGAACTGTTGAGGCTTCTAGCAAACCTGAGCAAACTCAAAGTCAAAAGGCACCTCTGCAGTGTTGGGGCTGCGGAGCAGCGCACTACTACCGAGATTGCCCACAGCGGGGTAAAGCTGAAGCAGTAACAAATTTACAGGAGGCCTCTACTGTGGGGGACGTTTCCCGAAGTATACCCAGAATTAACGCGGCTTTGGAGGACCGGCAAGCTGATTTTCAACCTACCATGATAGAGCTGGAAGGTAAATTATTTTCTCAAACTGTTTCTGTTTTGATAGACCCAGGAGCAAGTCTAAGTTACATAAGTCCTAAATTAGTAGAAATCTGTAAGTTGCCTAGTAAAAAATTTAAGAAGGCCTGGTTGGTTCAGTTAGCTACAGGAGCTAAAAGAAAGGTTAGTGCCAAGATACCAGATTGTGCACTACACATCAGCGGACGGCAAATAATAGTAGACTTAAACATCCTTCCCTTGGGTTCCTATGATGTGCTGCTGGGAATGGATTGGCTGGAAAAGCATTGGACACTCCTAGATTGTAAGGAAAAGAAAATTTATTATAGAGATCAGGATGGGAATCGCCAAGAAATTCAAGGCATGAGGAAGCCTATACAATTACGCCCAATTACAGCTTCTCAAATGGGAAAATGTATTAGGAAGGGATGCCAACTATATGCCATACACGTTGGATTACCAGGGGCCAAGGATAAGACTGCTCTGCTGGAGAACATACCTGTGATACAAGAATTTAAGGATGTGTTTCTGGAAGAGGTACCCGGATTACCACCAAAAAGAGATGTTGATTTTACAATAGAGCTGCTACCAGGAGCTTCACTAGGTTCCCGGACTCCCTACCGAATGAGTGTACCAGAGTTGACAGAATTAAAGATGCAGCTCCAAGAATTACTGGATAAGGGGTATATACGACCCAGTGTATCCCCTTGGGGGGCACCAGTGCTGTTTGTTAAAAAGAAGGATGGAACCATGCGCATGTGCATGGATTACCGACAGTTGAATAAGCTGACCGTTAAGAACAGGTATCCCTTACCCCGTATTGATGACTTATTTGACCAAGTAAGGGGAGCTACGGTGTTCTGAAAGATTGATTTGCGGTCTGGATATCACCAGATCAGAATTAAGGACGAAGATATTTATAAAACTGCTTTTCGCACAAGGTATGGCCACTATGAATTCGTGGTATTACCTTTTGGATTAACGAATGCACCAGCCACTTTCATGAGGCTGATGCATGGTATCTTTCATCCTTATTTAGACAATTTTGTGTTGATCTTCATTGATGACATATTAATCTACTCTAAAAATGTGGAGGAGCACAAGGAACATTTGAGAATGGTACTGGAGATGCTAAGGAAGCACCAACTGTACGCAACGTTTAGTAAATGTGACTTTTTCAAAAGAGAAATACAGTACCTTGGACATGTAATATCTGAAAAAGGCATAGCAGTATACCCGGAGAAAATTAAAACTATTATGGAATGGAAGGTGCCACAGAACGTGGCAGATATACGGTTTTTCATGGGTCTTGCAGGCTATTACCGACGATTTATAAAAGGATTTTCAAACATAGCCTTTCCCATTACCTCATTGCAACGAAAAGGAAAAAATTTTAGATGGTCCAAGGAATGTCAAGAGAGTTTCGAAAGATTGAAACAGTTATTGACAACAGCACCTGTGTTGAGCGTAGCAGACCCGAATAAGGAATTTGAGGTTTGTACAGATGCATGTAAGGAAGGTGTTGGGGCTGTGTTATCACAGGAAGGAAAGGTGGTTGCATACGAATCCCGTAAGCTGAAAGATCATGAGCAGCGATATTCAGCTTATGATCTAGAATTGACTGCAGTTGTGCACGCTCTCCGGGTATGGAGACACTATCTACTTGGAAAGAAATTTGTATTAAAAACTGATCATAGCAGTTTAACCAGCTACTTTAAGCAGGCTGATTTAAACTCCCAGCAGGCTAGATGGAATGCTTTCTTGAGCGAGTTTGATATCGATCTACAACATGTAAAAGGGAAAGAGAATAAGGTTGCAATGCATTAAGCAGAAAATTGCACAACGTTTATGAGTTATATGTCAATCAGATTGAAACCAGGTTCCTGGAGCAAATAAGAAAAGAAGCAGACAAGGATCCTGAGTACAAATATTTGTGGCAGCAAACACAGGAATCTAGAGAACAAGGTGTACCAAGGGAATATGGAATTAACCAGGACGGATTGTTGACATTCAAAAAGAGGATAGTTATTCCAAACAGGATGGAATTAAAAACCATGATACTGGATGAGTATCATAGAAGCAATTATGCAGGACATCCGGGATATCAAAAAATGCTGACAGCAATAAGGAAGGACTACTGTTGGCCGGGCATGAGAAAGGATATCGCGAGTTATCTAAGCAGATGTTTAGAATGCTAGCAGGTGAAGGTAGAGCATCGGCATCCGGCTGGATTAATGCAGCCTATACCCATTCCCGAATGGAAATGGGAAGTGATCTCGTTGGATTTTATCACCAGATTACCGAAATCAAAACGAGGTAATGATTCCATAATGGTCGTTGTGGACCGAATAAGTAAGTCGGCACATTTTATACCTGTCCACTCCACTTATAAGACAGTACAGATAGCAGATTTATTCATGCGTGAAATCTTCAGATTGCACGACATCCCGAAGACTGTTATCTCAGATAGAGATGTAAAATTTACATCAGCTTTCTGGAAGACTCTGTTTTCAGGATTGTGAACGCAAGTACATTCTAGTACTGCTTACCACCCGCAAACAGATGGTCAAACTGAGCGAGTAAATCAGGTACTGGAGGACATGCTGCGAATGTATGTCATGCAACAACCAGTTAAATGGGAGGAGTATCTTCATTTGATAGAGTTTTCCTATAACAATGGATACCAAGAATCATTAAAGATGAGCCCATTCGAGGCACTATATGGGCGGCAATGCAAAACTCCTATCAATTGGAGTAGTCCCGAGAATAGACTCATGTTGGGACCAGACATGTTAGCAGAAATGGAAGCAGAGGTGAGGAAGATTCGTTAGAACTTGAAAGCCGCACAGGACAGGCAGAAAGTGTATGCAGATAAAAGGAGATCATACCGTGAGTATGAGATTGGGGATCATGTATATGTCCGGATTAAACCAAAGAAAAGCACTTTGAGATGGGCGTCTTGTGCGAAATTAGCACCTCGGTTCTGCGGTCCTTTCCAGATACTGGAGAGAGTAGGACCGGTAGCATACCGTTTGGCTCTCCCTAGTCACATTCGGGTGCATAACGTTTTTCATGTATCGTTACTGAAACGATATGTTCATGATCCAAGACACATAATACACTGGCAGAACATACAGGTAGTAGACAAGCCTGGTTATTGACGATTATATGATATTAAAGACTTATTAAATTAACATAGGTTTGCTTTGTGCAGGTAGAACCAGACGGGGAATTTCTGGTTGAACCACACAGTATAATCGACCGGAGGGAAATCATGCTCCGGAGACGAGCCATCGCCCAGGTTAAAGTGCAATGGAAGCACTTTGGACCTGAGGAAGCTACCTGGGAAGACGAAAATTTTGTCTGTGAAGCTTATCCTGAGCTTTTTACAGAACTAGAGTAATAACACCGAGGACGGTGTTCTCTTCAAGAGGGGGAAAACTGTAACCACCCTCTTAAGCCATTAACAAATGGTTAAGTTTTTTATTAATTATAGATTAATTAAGACTGCTGTTATTTTTAATTGGAATATTAGAATAAAACAAATTTTGATATTTAATGAAAGAGAAGATTTTCTTGTGGAATTTATTCCTGAGTGAAAACTGATGGTAAAAGTAAATCAAGATCCTGGAGGCAGTTGAACAGAAAAGCAGTTCCACAGCTACCCAAGAAAACTCTGGGGATAAGTAAAGGATCCCAGGAGGGTTAGGGGTTCAGTGGAAAGAAGATACAGTCATTAGAGAAAAGATTTTCTCGGGGGGGAGTGGAGACTGTGGCTGGAGTCGGAGAACTGGACCGGATTGTCCCGAGTTTTCCTCCAGAATTTACTGTTGTCAGAGTTGGAGAAAGTGGACCGGAATGTCCTAGTTTTCCTCCTTCAGAACTCTATGTTCAACAGGAAGCCGGACTTGAAGCTAGGGGGGAACTGTGGGACGTAATAGCCCTGGTTCGTGGACGGGAGGAAAAAGCTTACCATCAGAACGGTTGGGTCATAGATGAGTAAAAGTTGTTGTAGTATTCCATTTCTGTCTAAATTAGGATATTAATGTGCATGCTACTTAGTAAGATTCTGTTGTGAAAAATTGGTTTACTGAACAGTACAATAGTATTCTTTTAAGGTTAATATGTTTAAAGAAAAACATTTCAGTAGGAGAGAAAAACTGGAAGATTTACACTGCTAGATAGTAAGTCCCGTACAGTACAATGATACCTTAAAGATAATTGACTCTGAAGAAGAAATAACTTTCCAATAGCAGAAAACTGGCAATTGAACCTTGCATGAAACGAGAAGAAAACAACTGTAATAATGCTGGAATTTTTAGGCTACAGAACCAGTAGAAAAGCATTAACTGTAATGAACAGAAAACCTGAATAAGTTGCTAGTAGCTAAATATCATAGGAAACAGTATAAATCATTTCCAGGATGGCCGATGCCCAAAACGCCCGTGGAAGTCGAGCCTTTGGGAAGCCTCCGTCTATGATAAGCCCGGACAAGCAGTGGTCTGAGCGTAAAAGGGATTTTCTGGTTAATTTAGACAGAACTTGACACAAACACAGTTCTGTGCGAAACCCCTTGCTAACTAAATTGTCGAGGTTTGAAACCCTCTAGAACGTAGTAGAACAATCCGTAACAGCAAGAGAAAAAAATCGTGCCGAACAAACACAATAACATCCGAACAAACACGCATTACACCGTCAACATCTGAAGCAAGATTTTACGTAAAACCCCAAGTAAAGCCACAACTTGTTTCATAGATAAAACAAAATATGTATATATAAATACGCAGAATGGAACCAGTTCTCATATCCCGCGATGAGACATTGTGACAGTGCAACAAAGAAATAAAATAGAACACGGGTAACAACCCGGCAATGTCCAGAGTCAAAATTATACATGTCATTAACTTGTACAAACTTGTATTTGACAAAATGGAACTTTTCCCAACGGCAGAGCCGTAGGCATCAACCGAACCCCAAGCATGTTCAGGACCATATAGCGTAACTTATATAAATCTTACGCCGACGGTGAAGCGCAAGGCCACAGGTTCGGAACCTGGGCAAAATAAACCCATAATAGGTATCATAAATTTACTCCAGAAATCCTTAAGAATAACACTGGATTCGTGCACACCGAGGGTAAATACCTGTGAATAGTTGCCATGGCTAGAAAGGGTTCGAGCCGTCGAGACCCAGTAGTCAATTGTGCTCCGCCGCGGGAAGAAGGTTGCATTTATAGTGAAATCATTAAAAGAGATTTCCACATTGTAGAAGTAATTACAAACCCCCGTAGTAAATGAAATAGATGAAAAATATAAACACAACGGAAATTCAAAGAAGATCTCCATGGAGAGCCGAACTCAACAAATAATTGTATAAAGCATAGAGGATGCAAATACTGCTAACCGAACCCAAAAACCGTAATTGGTCATGGCACCGCGACAGAATGGAAATAAACCGCAAATAGCAAACTAAGAGTGAAATTCTGCAAGAAAACCTGTTTTCACACATGCTGGAGGAGCTG
This sequence comes from Pinus albicaulis, assembly GCA_034641835.2. Taxonomy (NCBI): domain Eukaryota; kingdom Viridiplantae; phylum Streptophyta; class Pinopsida; order Pinales; family Pinaceae; genus Pinus; species Pinus albicaulis. The sequence goes on from JAXQQM020076393.1 coordinate 91,629, forward strand.
GAGCGAATACCTGGAGATGGAGCCGCCGGGAAAAAGACATTCCTCTGGACGCAAAGTCGAACAGACGAATACTGTGACAAAAACCTAGACAAAAATCTAACAGAAACCCTCTCCAGAACCTACGCCGAGGCGCAACAATGAGCGGTGGTTGCGGTTACAAGCCAAAGTCATTAAAACCCTAAAGAAATACCACCGTAGGATCAACGTTGAATCGACGGTGCGATGAGAGACAAGTGTCAAGCAGTGGCAGTGGGCCAGTGGCCGGATCAATGACCATAATGAAACTCGCATATCAAAGTTAAACATAAGGGTAGATCTCTTGTACGTGAACAAACCCAAATCACAAGAAAAATAAACAAGCGGCCAATCAAGTTTAACTTAAGTACATTATGATGACTAGATAGTCCATGGGTATTAAATCCAATTTTTGGGCCTTTGTGCCGATTGTTTATAAATTCACGGAAAAACCATTTTAATCGAAAAATTGTTCCTGTTGATGCGGCCAGTAGCGGTATTGTGAGAACCTTATACATTCGACTCATGTAATAATGCCATGTTATAAATCATTTGATAAGGTAAAACAAATTTTTTTTTTTTTGTGGTAAGTTTTTAAGTGTTATTTGTACTAGAGATTTCACCTATAGATTAATTTTCCATATTGTTTCCAAATATAATTTGCCAATTTCAAAAAATTTCACCCAAATTTTATAAAATATAAATATTTTATTAAAAAAACAAAAAAATATAAAAACTATACAAAATCCCTAAAAATTTTAATATTTTAAAGAAAATATCACCAAATATTTTATGGTTGACATTTTAAACATTAGTAAAATTTCACATGGTTTATACATTTTGAGATAAGTATAGACTTTAAGACAAGTCATATGGATATGGTCTAATAGTTAGGTGGTGAGATTTTCCCCCCTTAAATCTTGTAATCCAATCCTTGATAAGACTAAATGCCAGGCATGATTTCTTCACTTGAAAAAGGTATAGATTAAATTTCACCTATAAATTACTTTTCCTTTTTCTCAAAAACTATTTTGCTAATTTTTATTTTATTTATCCAAATTTATGAAATAAAATATTATTTTATTTTATAAAATATTATTAAAATAATTTATTATTCCCACACAATTCATATATATTTAATAAATGTATCTTAATTTTATAAATTTAATAAATACAACTTAAATTTTATAAACTATAAATCTCAATAAATTTATTTATTTATAACATACATTTCTCCTCGCTCACCTCCCAAATATTCACACCTTCCGCATTTATATAAAATATTTTAATTTTATCTTAATAAATATTCTTAATCAGTAATATTAACTTAAAAAAATCTATATATATTTTTGCTTGCCCTGTGTTTCCAACATCGTCTCCATTTTTAGAGACGATTCTTAACTAAACCCAGCTTTAGTCTCCATTTTTAGAGAGGATTCTTAGCTAAACGCAGCCTTTTATCTTTTAGATAATTGGAATGCCTAGTGTTCCGCCTAAATAGCGGACAGTCTTCATTTTATCCATAAAACAAAATTGTCGGCTCCAACCCATGACCAGAGCTGCCAAATTTTTGGGCTAAAAATTGGATAACTATCATCTTCTTTTCGTGTTGTGAGTTAACGGAGAAATAGGGAGACACGAATAGTCCTAACTACTTTCTTCGTCTCCATTTTTAGTGACGATTCTTAACAAAACCCAGCTTTAGAGACGATTCTTAGCTAAACGCAGCCTTTTATCTTTTAGATAATTGGAATGTCTAGTGTTCCGCCTAAATAGCGGACAGCCTTCATTTTATCCATAAAACAAAATTGTCGGCTCGAACCCATGACCACAGCTGCCAAATTTTTGGGCTAAAAATTGGATAACTATCATCTTCTTTTCGTGTTGTAAGTTAACGGAGAAATAGGGAGACGCAAATAGTACTAACTACTTTCTTCGCCTGTGACTCATATTTTTTACTTTTTCCTTAAACATTACGTTTACATTTTATCAAAAAAATAAAATTGTCAAATCAGATATAGATAAGGTGACAAGTTGATGCACCTTTGTTGATAATGTCCCTATCCACTTAAAAAAGAAAACACTTTTATCATGAATATAAAGAAAAATGATTCTTATCTATTTATTACATCTTATTCTAACAAACACAAATTATCATGAATAATCTTGTAATCATTATCAAAACTATCTATATATAGTTATAATTATAATTTTCAAAATATTATAGATATTAATTAAAAGATTAAAAATTAAAAGTATTTTTTTAAGATTATTTAGTTTTAATTTATATTTATTTTAAATTTCAAAATATTTGTCATATTACTAACTTTTATTTTAAATTTCAAAATATTTGTCACACCACTAACCTTCTTGACTTATCTTTATTCTAAATTCTAAAATATTTGTTACACTATCAACTTTCTTGACTTGTTAAATTAAAATAACTATGACCATGTCCAACACTTTTTTTCAACATAAACATAAAGTATTAAAAATCTCAATTAATCTCTTACCTTGTTAAAGTCTCATAAACTCTATTAAACTTAATAAAAGTTAATTATCATTTTCATCATTATTAATTACTATTTAACATTTTATTTAAATAAATTAAGTTTATATTATATAAAAAATAATTTATATTTAATCTTTTAAAATACATTTTTATTACATTATTATTTTTAAATTATATAAAATTATTTTATTTTATATTTTATTCCACTTATCATTTCAAAATTTCAGACATTAATTAAAATACAGAAAAGATATTTAGCAAAATCCATCCCATCTATACACATCTTTGAAATCATTTTCAAATTGAACACTTAAAAGACCTCTACCTCCATAAGTCATTAAACAAAACCAAAGAATGCAAAGTCTTGGTAAGAGCTCTTCCATTTATGGACCATTTTAATTTTGTTATGACTTATAACAAAACCAAAAAATGCAAATTCTTGGTAGGAGCTCTTTTATTTATGGACCATTTTAATTTAGTTATAATGGAGACTTACGTGGATTTAGATTTTATTTGGAATAATAGTTAAAGTTTATTTATGATGGAGAGCTATTTTATTTATGGACCATTTTAATTTTGTTATGACCGGTAACAAAACCAAAATATGCAAAGTCTTGGTAGGAGCTCTTATGGACCATTTTAATTTAGTTATAATGGAGATTTTATGTGGATTTAGATTTTATTTGGAATAATAGTTAAAGTTTATTTAGGAACTCTTTTATTTATGGACCATTTTAATTGGCAACCAATATTTCGGTTGCTATTCGTCCATTAATGCGGTGGCAGATACACTACTCATCGTTAGATTTAAAATTGTTTAAATCTAACGGTGGGCAGTGTATCTGCCACTGCATTAATGGGCGGATAACAGTCGAAATAAGGCTCGCCATTTTAATTTAGTTATAATGGAGATTTTATGTGGATTTAGATTTTATTTGGAATAATAGTTAAAGTTTATTTATGATGGAGGATTTATGAGGATTTATTTTTTATTTTTATTTTAGATTTGTGTGATGTATAATGATTTTGAAAATGTTTTTCGTATTAATCATATATATATATATATATATATATATATATATATTTTGTTAGTCGATGTTTTCGAATTAGTTAATGTAATTTATCTTTATGACAAAATTAGAATATTGAATGAAGTTTTAAATATAAGTATGGAATTTTTACTTATAAGTAAGTCAATAGAATTTAATTGAGAAGATTATTTTCTTTATTATCTTTAATTTTTATGAATAAAATATAAAATTTTTAACAATTGTAATTTTTTAAAATATTTTTAAGAATTGTTTTATTTTTTTTCATGAAAAATATTTTGATTTTTTTTTCACTTAGAAATATCTTTATATTTTATATGAATGATTGTTTAGATATAATAATAAAATTTGAAGTCATTATAATAAAATTTATTATGTTATTTGCTATAATTAAATTTGTTAATTGCTATAATTAAATTTGGTAAAAAGGATAATAATTCCTCTTAAGTATTTAAGGTAAATCTAAACAAATATGTTATTAATAAAAGTTTTGAAATTTTAAATGTTATTTTTGAAATAAAGAAAAAAACAAGGCTTTGTTTTTTCATAAAATATTAGGATAATAAAACAAAAACATGATTAATAATAATTTAGATAAATTTAATATTTTAATAAGATATCCTTATTTCTTAATAAGATGACAACAAGAAATCTATCCACTTGCTTCATACTAATAAAAATAGCTCTAATTAATATTAGAGAACAATTTTTAGTTGAGTGAGCCTATAAGAGGGCATGTTTCTTTATAAAAAGTCATAGGCTCAAAACAGAAAAAGGGCCTCATACACCAATTTAGTCTTTCACTTGGTTGTGATCTTACAAAAATATAAATTAAATTTAATATAACATTAATTAAAATTACTCCCCGAATGGGGTGTCAAGGGCATCAAGGGAGGCATGACGCAACAACTTGTCATGCGGGCCACACGGCGGAATGAGAATGACACAAGGTGGAGAATGTGGGCGGCTTGCCCCATGCCACATTAAATCGGTAGTTAGTGCGGTCAGAAGGGAGCAAGTGATGTCAGGAAAATCTCAGGATGAGAGCTACAGTTGGAAGGAGAAAAGGTTGGGTAGAAGGATGGTTAATAGTTTGATGTTAGTCGGAGCATGAAGGTTTGTGGAGCAGTCAGCAGGGGAATTGTGGCAGCGGAAGGCAACAAAGGGGGAAGTAACTTCGTCCAGCGGGCAACAGTATGCCTGGTATGTTTCCTTCTCTCGCGCGTTAATGAGCATGGTATTCCTTTGTGTTGTTGAGATGGGAGGGAGGTTTATTCAGAATGATATGCATCCTTGTCTGTTTATCGAATCAGAGTGGAGTCAATTTTGTCTTGGTTATGTTCTGGTGCTGATATGGGCAGGTGTCACCCCCGAAAGGCCATCGCCTAGATGATTATTTCTGAGAGGGGGAGGGTTTTAATTATAAATACTAAGTCTCAATGGTCTTGCTAGATTTCCCATTGTCAATTTTCCTCCAAGAATGTCATTTTCCTGGTATCTCTTGAGGCATCCCTTACAGTCTTTTCCCCAACCAGTCACATTGACATAACTTTGCAGAGTAACGATCTTTTCTCCTTGGTAACGAGAAATGCAAGGGTGGTGGCGGGCAATGGTGCTCGAAGAAGCAGGGTTTTGCTTCACCTTGAATTGTATCATGAAACCCTGAGTCTTGACTCTCCATGCCATGTTTTTTGTTTCTACAGTATTGCATGTCATTGTTACTGCTCTGCATGTATGGCTTGTAAGAATTATTTGAGTATTATGGGCTTTGTTAACCTCGCAAACCCAGAGGGTAGTAAATTATGGGGAATTCATCAATAATTCTCAAATTTCAGTGGATGTCATTGCTATTTATGTGGGGCTTGGCGCATTTACTTAAATATTCTGGGTTATGTCTTATTGTTAGTCGAGGGCGTTAATTCAATGATACTGCATTACAAATCCTCGAGTTGGGCACTTGTTGTGAAGAGGAACTCTCGCATAATCAAGAAAATAGTGGCATGAAAATGCTTTGTCTTGTTGTCTATTGAGGGTGTTAGGCTAATGAGTCTACATTGTCTATCTTGGAGCTGGGCATCGACTGTGAAGAGGAACTCTCACATAGGCATGAAAATTGGGGCATGCGATCAGAAGAAAGGAAATAATGAAGAGGCAGAGGGCTTGAAATACTCAGCACTCAATAAACAGGATAAGATTTTGTATAGTCTGACTATGAACAATGATTTTGTTCTATTTCTCTATAAAGGTCCTCTTATCTTCTCTAACCTTATGGTCTCTACACGTCGGGTGGGAACCCGATGTGGATTCGAGTGAAGGTACAATTGCTGGGAGACCCACCAAAAAAGAAAATGGTGAAAGCACAGACATGTAGAGGAAACACAGGAAAAAGAGGTCGAGCTGGCAACACAAGAAAATACAAAGGCAAGGAGAAGGTGGGACCAGTAAGTGAGGAATAAAATTTGGTAAGGAAACCATGGAAAACTTATTGCGTGCCTATGCTGTGGGGACGCCACCTCAGGTAAAAGGCTTGCTATCAGGTCAGGAGCGAGACCTCAAAACCAAATATGAGGATGACATTCTAGATGATGAAATGGAACCAATGGTGATAGATCCTGGTAATAAAAGAGGACAATTGTCCCTATTCAAACAGGCAATCCACCTCTACTAGACAATGAAAGTGTCTAATGGCAAAGACCATTGTAGCAGTTCAAGAGGTAGGAGGTGACCCAAAGGCAAATTCATATTGGTTGATATGCATAGAGACATTCAGGCAATACAACTTGAGGTACATCACTAGAATATGCATCCTGGCCGCATCGAACGACAACTCCAAAGCATGCATCAAGTAGATATGCCCAGATCAAGTGCAAATGATCCAACACCTATTGAATCCTCAAATGAGTAATTCCAGAAGTCTAGTTTTTTGTTGAAACATGAAGTGGGCGGATATCAATTACTTTTTAATAGTATGTAAAAAGATATAGTAGATAATATACCCTATAAGGCATTTAGAGATAGGATCAAGATATTTCAATTTTAATTGGCTTTTAACTCTTTGAGGTGGCCAATAGACCTGGTTTCTTGCAAATTAAAGCTACCAAGCATTAAATCTGATAATATAACCTGATGTTTTTATTTATATGAATGAATAGAAAAACATTACAAAATTTAAAAATAAAAATAAAAAAAATAAAAATTACAATATAAAATAAAATTATTATAAAAAATATAAAATTTAATATTAAATTAAATATATATAAATAATAAAGACATTAATTAAAATTACAAAATAATATAGGAAGAAATTCTAAATCATTTATATTTTTTATTAATCTAATTTAAATTCAAATTTAAATATTTACACACTACCATTTAAATTGTGATTTCAATAATATAATTTAAATTTTAATTTCAATAATTATTTTTATGAGGGAGACATTTGCTATCCTCGTATATTTATTTTAATTTTATACATTTTGTTATTATATATTTATTTTGTGTTATTTTTTATTTTCTTACATTTTGTTATTATATATTTATTTTGTTTTATTTATATATATATATATATATATATATATATATTTATTTATTTAGCAAAAACTAATGAGAAAGTTAATTCTCGTGACCTTCATTGCATATACCTATCAAGTTTAAAAAAAAAAAAACCATTTTGTTATTATATATTTATTTTGTTTTAATTTTTATTTGCAAAAAAAATATATATTTAGCAAAAAAATAATTAGAAGGTCAATTCTCGTGAACTTCATTGCATATATACTCTATCAAGTTAAAAAAAAAAAAATCATTGGAGTATCTTCTTGTGGCAGCAAATACAGACTTTCTCGCGTGGCATTAATTTAAACACAAAGATGATGACTCTCTTCCTGTTCACAACTCCATGTACCAACCCTTCCTCTGCCTCCAAAGTTTGAAAAATCACCCATTTAGCTATTTTCTTGGAACTGTAAAATCGCATTAGTACCATACCAATGGATTTTGCCATTTTAATGGAGGTTCTTCACATTGACAATGATACGAAACCTTTCGCCCTTGCGTCAGACGTGACTCACTGGACTTTCAGAAATAATGGGCAGGAGCCAAATCGAACTTAGCTTCCCCCAGACAGTGGGGTTGGTTTGGGACCCAGCGACTCACTATCAAACGTAGAATACGGCCAAGTCATTTGCATTATCCCATTTAACAAATCAAATAGTTATCTTTTTCCATGCGGGCCGCCCACCCATGTGGACGACTATTTTTTAGCGAATTAAACCCTATAGCTTGCATACACAAGCATAAATACATCGTTTAAACCTGTGAGGATCATCTATTTCTCACGAGTTGGAGAAGAGAGGTTGCTGGAGCTCTCAGGTAGAACGAAAATGGCAGCAATGGGAGCAGGCAGGGGATTTTCTACACTTCTAGCTCGAGCAGCCCGGTCGGCTGGTACACGGTCACCAGCCGTTGGATTGGCAGGTATGTGGTCGCTTAGCCGATTCTCCACATTATCCTCGTTCCTTTGAGCTTAATATGTTAAAAGTTGAAATCAGCGTAACGTTTTCTCTGTGAAGTCATGGTATTATTGGTGCTTTTGGCTTTAAAGACGTTCAGATCGAGCGACAGAGCAGTCAATTTAGTGTATTTAACTTATTTTGATCTTTCTTTGCACTCTGAATTTAGATTCAAAGGCATACCTAGTTATTTAGCTGCTAGCTACAAAGAGGTTCATTTTGAGTGAAGATTTGTAAATTTATTGCAGTTGCCAAGCTTAATATTTATTTTAAGCTAAAACTGTGAAATCTAAGCCTGGAATCTCCATATTTAGGAAGGCTCTTGTAAGAATACTTGCGTTCTTACGGTGGAAAGAGGTTCGTTTTGAGTGAAAGATCGTAAATTTACTGAATCCGCCTGATTATATATCTATTTTTAAGTTAAAAAGGCGAAAATTTTAAATCCAGGCTGCAAGTTTACCTACATAAAGGTTAATTTTGACTGAGGATTTCTAAAATTATTTAAGTCGCTTTGATATATTCTCTATGAATTTGTAAATCTCTTTATTCAGGTTCTAATAGGGATATTTGCTTATTTAGAGGTTGATTTTGAGTGAAAGATTGTAAATTTGTTGGATCACCTTATCATTTTCTTTCCTTTAAGCCAAATGGGTGAAGTTCAGATGCCGGACATCGCTAAATTCAGGCTCTAGTACGAAGGTTTGCATGCTTAGCTACAGAGATGTCCATTGAGTGAAAAATTGTAAATTTAATCGCCTTGATTTTTTCTTTTTGAAGCCAGAAATCTAATTCAGGTTATAATAGTAATAAATATAAGAGAGGATCGTTTTGATTGATTTTTTTTTAACGTTATTGAAGTCGCTCTGACATATTCTTTTCTTCGTGGAAATATGAAGCCGGAAGTGTTTAAATTCTGTTTCTACTGGGAATACTTTAGTATTTAGATACGAAGAGATCATTTTGAGTGAATGCTGAAAATTTACTAGTACTATGTTCTTTCGTTTAAACTTAACATTCGCATTTTGCACACAGCATAACGATTTCGGATGAACTCCGAGATTCTGACATCACTATGTGTTTTAGGCCTCAAAGGTGTTTGTATTGAGCTAAAAACCTGCAGATATTGAGTTTGCCGCATTTTGTTGTTTCTTTTAGACTGAAATATTGTTACATTAGGTTCCGACAAGTTATATTCTTATCGTGATCTATGAAGAAGCTTGCATTGAGTTAATCCTTTTTGAATTCACCTTGTTTTGCTCTTTCGTGTGTTAAGTTACAGGGTTCTGATGACACCTCTTTTTCGTTGAGGATATGTCGGTCTATAGAGTGATAATTTGCAAATTTATCAGTTCTGGTAGCAAACCTATGAAGAAGCTTGCATTGAGTGAAACCTTTTTTGAGTTCACCTTATTTTGCTGGTTCGTGTGTTTAAGCTACAGGGTTCTGACGGCAACTCTTCTTCGTTGAGGATAGGTCGGTCTATAGAGTGATAATTTGCAAATTTATCAGGTCCGGTAGCAGACCATATATATGTGTCTTTGAGGCCTCCGATAGCAGTCTTTACATAGATACCTTTAAGGGAGTTAATGTATATGGTTCTGATACCTGCCTTTGCGTAAGTGGCTCCAAGGAGATTCATATTTTAGGTAAAAGCTGGTACATTTTGAGTTCTCCTTATGTTATTTCTGTTAAGCTTAAACCCCGTGTCAATCAATCCTTACTGAAGTCCTTGAACTTTTTCTGTTACTATTTGATCCATTGATTTTGATAATTTATGTATCTTGTGGATCCAAACACTCATTCAGATAGGTCAAAAGTGAAGAATTTCTGGACCGTGGAATAACAAACAGAGGAATTGCATATGGATATACAGTCTGTATTTCAGCTATTGGGTAAAGTGGAGCTCTGCCTTTCTACAGACTGGGTAACACTTTTTCCTGGCTATAGCAAGTTCAATATCTTACCAGAATGCCCCCTTAAAGCATGTAATTTGCAGATGTTGATTGCCAGCCGTTATGGTATCATGTGGAAGGGTATTAAGTAGCTACAATACATGGCATCATTGCAGTTACTTTCATTAGAAGTTTACACGAGTTGAAAGCGTAGCAACTCTGGAGGACATTATCAGGCTAAGCCTTGGCACATTTTTGGTGGTGGATGCTGATGGCTCTCTTCTGATTTGGATGCTGAACAGGGTGTTCCTCTTCCTTGGCCTCCATAATCTTGGCTTCTTTCTGGGGGACCTGTGATGGCGCAGCATGTCACTGGGATTCTTTCTTGTTCTGGAATGTTATCTATGCCATTTTCTACGGTCACCCTTTTGGGTTCTTTCCCTTTTCTATTCTATTGTTCTTTCTTTCTTTCCTTAACGGTTAACCAATGATTTTAAAACTGCCTAGTTATTCCAGGGATTGTGATGGCCAAGCATGTCACTGGTATTCTTTCTTGTTCTGAAATTTTATCTATGCCACTTTCTTCGGTCGGGTTCTTTCCCCTTTCTATTTTATTGACCATTCTTTCTTTCCTTAAACGATGATTCTAAAAGGTACAAGTCTAGTGAGGCGGACGAAAGGAATTGCTCAGACTGTCAAAAGTTGCCGGAAGTCAGTCAATTTAAAATAAAAAATCCAATTTTAGTAGTGTTTGAATTATTTTTTTAATAGTGGAAATGAATTCAGTGCTATCAAGTGCCATAAAAAATTCTTTGGACACCCAAAATCTTGAAGTTTGACAGCTTTAACCTGGATTTACAAAAAGTCTTACTGAATTTTATTAAAATCTTACCAAAATTTCCATAATTTTCAGAGCAAAAAAGCAAGACTAGTTGGACTACCGGTTTTAGGTTTTAAAACTGCTTACCGGTTTTAGGTTTTAAAACTGCTTAGCAGATATTAGTAGATATTCCACGGATTCCTTACTGACATTGCCAATGTCATCCTTCCTAGTCCTATTGTGGTGATTCGTGGAGTTGAAAAAGGTTCATTTAATTTCTGAATGCTCATTACCATAATACTGCATTTTAACATGTAAGCGTGAACGGTGAACAGCAGCAAAGAATTCTATTGTGTGAATCATACTCTTCAATTATCTGCAGTGGACCCATGGTATAAATTGCCATTTTACTGCAATTAATTAAGTAGTTGTGAAAAATGTAGGAGGCTAGCACTATTGTGAATCCCTTGTGTGTGGGGTGGTTTGGAAGGAACAAGGACTGTGTGCTATGGACGTCAGAGCTTAATAAGCCATCATAATTTATAAGCAACAAACGTCCTAACATTCCTTGCTATGATGAACTCAAGTCCATGGCTGAAATTCTGGATCTGTGATTGGGATGATTCTGGATATTGATTTTAGATAAGAGTTGGGAAATTACTATGTTGGAACAAGAGACGGTGGCTCAAATATAGCAACTTCGGTTTCTTATTGGCGATCAAACAAAATATAGTTTGGCGGCCAAGGGCTCCGTTCAAGTGTTATCTACGCTGGTGATTGAATCTCTTGATTAAATTTACTTGGTGGGAAAGCATTCCTAGCAAACTGGTTTAATAGTCATCAATCTCTTCCGTAAAAGGTGTCTAGAAAGAGTCTTTCTTATCACACTTCCATTTTGAACTGTTTTTAATGCTTCAACATTTTGTTTCAGTTCTCCCACATGACAATGGGAAATGCTTACGGACTCACCTACTAAAATAATTTTCTGCTGTTCTATAAATTTAGCGGATGGATTAAATCATAAAAATTAAAAGGATGCGAGTTTCGAGTTTGTCAATGACATGATATCGTATTCGCTGTGATGTATGTCGTATAAATTTGTGCAATACAATCTTGAGAGCTTCTGCCAGGTATGCTTCTAAAATTTGCTCTTTCCCATGGTTCATGTAGCTTCATCACAACAAGCATCCAAGAATAACACTGGGATTCGAAGGTTAGGAACAGCCGCAAGTGCTTTGGAAGAACCTATAGCACCGCCCGTCCAAGTGAAGTATACACAGCTTCTTATCGATGGACAATTTGTTAATGCAGCTTCTGGTAAGTTTCAAAGATCAAAGGTCTACCCAGTTCATTTAATTATATTTACAAAATTTCGGTGAACTTCTAGAACCAAGGCCCAGGGCGTTCTGGTTTTCTACCATATAATCTTTGAAGAGCTGTTATTGCTTGATGAAGTTTGGTTTTCTTTCAATGCAATTTCTATCCTTCTTTCTTCTACCATCTTGCAGAGATTTCTTCAGATCAAGCATCTCCTTCCCTTTATATACATGTTCTGTTAAAATTGACTGTAGCATAGTCTAGCTTATTTAACATCAGAGCCATGCTATAATGAAGATGCATAGAATTTGTGTCATAAAAGTTTAATTTGCAAAGAAGCTAGAATGTACTCTTCCACCTAAATCCAAAATATGGTAATAACAAGTTTTGGTTGTGCTACAGGAAAAACATTTCCAACATTGGATCCCAGAACAGGGGATTTGATTGTTAATGTGGCTGAAGGTGATGCTGAAGACGTGGACAGGGCTGTAAAGGCTGCACGAAAAGCCTTTGACGTTGGCCCATGGCCGAAAATGACTGCTTATGTAATTTCCTTTTTGTTAATTCAAAGAATGATAGTTTCATGTTTTCATCCTGTTGATGTGAATTGAAATGCATACTGTGAAGAACAAGAGAGATTGAAAGGAGGATTTAAAGTGTTTGAGAAATACAACATCCAATGCGTGTTCTCGCTTCTCCAAGATTTTCATTGATTTCTATCTTATACCAATTTGGGTGTGGCAATTTTGAAGAAGGAAAAGCACTTTCTAAGAATGCCTTTATGATTTTCATTGATTTCTATCTTATACCAATTTGGGTGTGGCAATTTTGAAGAAGGAAAAGCACTTTCTAACAATGCCTTTATTACATTTGTGATGCCTCAGGAGAGATCATGTATTATGCTCCGGTTTGCTGACTTACTTGAAAAGCATAATGACGAGATTGCTGCCTTGGAAACATGGGACAATGGGAAGCCTTATGAGCAAGCAGCCTTGGTCGAAGTGCCAATGGCAGTGCGGCTATTTCGTTACTATGCAGGTAGATGCTCAATCGAAAAATCTTATGTTGATGAGGTGACTTGATATTATTCCGTAATGCAGTGGTTTAGACTCCATGGAACTGTAGCAAGCTTGATCTACTCGTTTTAGTTCCTTGCTGTTTTTTTTTCATTGAAAATAGTAGAATTCTCATCTGTACCATTTGAATTATTTTACAGGGTGGGCAGATAAAATACATGGCCTTACAGTTCCAGCTGATGGACCTTATCATGTTCAAACATTGCATGAACCTATTGGAGTTGCAGGTCAAATCATCCCTTGGAATTTTCCACTACTTATGTTTGCTTGGAAAGTTGGTCCCGCACTAGCATGTGGGAACAGTATTGTATTAAAGAGTGCTGAGCAGACACCATTAACAGCCCTTTATGCAGCAAAACTTTTCCATGAGGTATGCTCTAGTACATAGAATTCTCATCTTCATGGAAAATATTTTTTTTTTAATCTCATACTAGTGCAACTTCCGCTTACTTTGGAGTCCCATTCTTAAGGTTTTTTAACTCAGCATTCTATTTATTGCTTGAAAATGGTCTTTCAGTGGTGCTAAATGTTCACCACTGCTATCAGAAAACATTTCAGAAAGAAAAGAAAAACTCTGTGAGGCATAGTGTCTAACGAAACATGAAGCATATTAAGTTGTCAGTTCTCAGGTTTAGTGTATTGAAAATAGAAGGGTATATTGTGATGCTACTGAGGAATGAAATTTGAAAATGTTTTTTTTCCAGGGTATATTTTGATTCTCTCAACAATAGTCCCCACTTTTCCTGATTGCTAATATTCAGGGGTCCAGTATATGACCATCAACATCTTTACTAGTAACCTTAATTAATTTTCCTTCAGTATTAAGTCCTCTGTAGTCAAGTGAAAATAGTAGGTGCATTTTTCATCATTTGGGTAGATTTCTTAAGAAATACATCTACAATTATAAAATTTTCCTGATATATTTCGTGTTTGGCTAAATTTCATGGACACGATGTTAAGCATTACTAAGTTTGATACAAATGTCTTGCATTGAATCTGATATAGTTACTTCTAATTAAATTGGCAAAAGGGAAATACAGGGTTTGAAAGATGAATATGATTAGTTTAGTAATAAGATGGAGTCTCAGAATAATCACGATATGGAGTCTCTTATAAATGTTAATTTTGTTTTGGTAAGTGTGTCAGCTGGAATTATTTCAGAAATTATGGAAGTAATTCCTACCATAGTACCATATGCTAAAATTTGACTTTTGCTGTTGACTTAAATAATTGAATTCTTTTTGCAGGCTGGACTGCCTCCAGGTGTCCTGAATGTCGTTTCAGGATATGGTCCAACTGCAGGAGCTGCAGTTGCAAGACACATGGATATTGATAAGGTCTGCGAGAATCTTAAATGTATTCTAATATTTATAAAAATCTAGAATAGCTCAAAAAAATTACATTAATTTTATCTCATAACTGTATTTTTTTGGCAAAGGATCTGTGGCTTAGATTCAAGAAAGACTTGTTTGAATATATCTCTGTTCATTTTCTTTAATTTATCTAGGCTTCTCAATGAATAATATTGTGACTATGCTTTAATGTTGATAGCAAGAAAGTTAGGATGTTCCTTCTTTAGTGTATTATTAAGAATCCTTTATGGGTGTTAGCAGAAAGACTGACTTTATTGTATCAATTGAAAGTAAGAAATTCAGGTTGTTGGTTAATCCTTTGTGGATGTATCCAAGAATACTATCTCAGGCTATACGGGAAGCTTATATTGCATGCCAGAAGAGCCATAGGAAAAGCATAACAGTGAAGATCCTTATTGAAGTAGAGGCTGTAGAGTTTGGATCATGAACAACCATAGGGAATAATGAACTGGGTGTTTTGTTAAAGTCCTCTATATTTATGTCTCTCTAGTATATATAGAATTCCCAGGTAACTAATAAAACCATGCATGATTCTTCAATTGCAGCAGAGTGCAATGGAGTTACAGCTTGTAGGGAAGCATTGTGCAGGCTTTGCGATTGAGGATTAAGGGCCTCTGTTTGATAGCAGTTGGGATTTATCTATGAGTGGAAATACAAATCATACAGTATTAACTTAATTGCAGTGGATGTGTGGCATGTATGTGGAGGGAAGGCCAAGGGCACAGTATTGGAGTTTTCCTTAAATGTTTCCAAAACCTTAAAATGTTGTTGAACAAACCTTGCCCTAGTCACTTGTACAGAGAGTTTACTTGTTTCCCATTGCAATAAGAATTGAATTAGCTTTTTTCTTCCAGAACATAATAAAAGCCTTTTTTAGAAAGGGAAGCCACCTATTCACAGTAACCAGAAAGGCATCTTCTGATGTATCGCTTAATGCTATAAATTACCATGATACTGAGTCTACAAACTTTTTGTCTTGATTTTCATATGAAGAGGCAAGTTCATCACCAGTTCGTTAATGCCATCATTTTTAAGAATAGTTATATGATTTTCATATACATTGTTAGTTGTGTAGGCAACAGTCACTATGAGGCAATGTAAAAACTTTTTATCAATTTGAATCTCTTCTCTTCTTTATGAGATTTCTATTTGCATCCATCGTTGATATTATTATACTCCCTGGTAGGATAACCTTACTATGGTGAGGATGACTTATTCAGGCTTTTTTTTGTCAAGGTTGCTTTTACAGGATCAACTGAAACTGGTAAAGCAGTACTAGAGTTAGCTTCCAAGAGCAACCTTAAGCCAGTGACATTGGAACTTGGAGGAAAGTCCCCTTTTATTGTATGCGAAGATGCTGATGTCGATCAAGCCGTGGAGCTCGCTCATTTCGCGTTATTTTTCAATCAGGCAAGGAGTTGCATCTCTCAATATTTAAGCTGCATGGCACTCGGTATTGTAACATGTTAATCAAGCTGCTGCTCTTTCTGCAGGGTCAATGCTGCTGTGCCGGGTCGCGAACCTTTGTACATGAGAGTATCCATGATGAATTTGTAGAAAAAGCAAAAGCACGATGTTTAAGTCGGGTTGTCGGTGATCCTTTTAGAAAAGGTGTTGAGCAAGGTCCTCAGGTATGCTGTTTTCTGGTCATTATTTAAGCGTTGAATACCTATATTAATGCAAAAATAGAGAAAACAGAGGAAAGTTGCTTTTCCATATGTAACTAATAGGCAACTGAAAGCGTGACAATCAGATGCCTGATGCATAAATGGGTCTTTTTGAATAAGAAAGCCAGCTTCTTATTTGTGCTTTGAAGGATATAATGGTTCACTGCAAAAAGAGAACTAAAGGTCACTACACTTGAGAAGGGAGCTTGATGTCTGAAAATGTTTTAGGAAATGCTATCTTCTGAAAAAAATGCTGAGCACTTTGATGTGCAATTTCTGGTGGTCCCTGCCATACAAGTTTCTTGGTTTATTTATAAGTTGGCTGCTGCAGGACCGGCAGATTAACTCACTCTTAAATTGAGACCTTGACTGGCCCTTTTATCCTTGACTTTGCATTGCACTTGCACCATTCTAATAATGTCTATCAGAACCATTTTGTCATTCTTTACTACGTTTTCCATTTGGTAATTGACGAAGCTCGATTTGTGAAGTTCTCCTTCCATAAATAACAAAAGCATGACTACTTAACTTACTACTAGCGTGTTGGGAAGTATTGAGCTATTCAAAGGATGTTTTGCTTGTAGAAAGTATTCGTTTTTACATCTGAACTGTCGTGCTGGTTGGCCTTATTTTGATGTTGTTGAGAATTTCTTTTGAAACATCGCAGATTGACCAGGATCAGTTTAACAAGGTTATGAGTTATATCAAGGCTGGGAGGGAGAGTAGTGCAAAACTTGTAACAGGGGGCGACCAAATTGGTACCAAGGGCTTCTATATTATGCCTACCATTTTCTCAGAAGTTAAGGTATGGGAATAACATTTTGGGGATAATTGCAAGTCTGCAAATCTTTCCCCAATTAGTTATGAAAATGCTTACTTTTTATTGGCTCGGTTCTTACTTTTACACTCTATAACTGGATTTCAACTCTCAAAGATGATTGAAATTCATATGTATTCGAGATGCCTACCATTATTATGGATTTGTTTGCTACTGGCTTTAACTGGTGGAACTAGACACAAGTAATAGGAGTGAGGGTTAACATGAATGGGGTTGCAGTACTTATGTTACCGCTGTGTATGTAACAAAAACAGGATGACATGGCCATAGCTACTGACGAAATATTTGGCCCAGTACAATCAATTATAAAATACAAGTAAGTATAGGTGATGGCTGAATTGATTTTGAAGATGTTGATTTCACAATGTATGTTTGAATTTTGAGTTAACACTAATTGTATTTTTGGTGGGACACTATTTGCTGCTATCTTGTGCAGAACTTTAGACGAAGTAATAAAGCGTGCGAATGCTACTCGGTATGGCTTGGCAGCAGGAGTGTTTACAAAAAATCTAGAGACCGCGAACACTCTTACACGGGCATTACGTGTCGGAACAGTTTGGGTTAATTGCTTTGACATTTTTGATGCCGGTATACCTTTTGGTGGCTATAAAATGAGTGGCACTGGAAGAGAGAAAGGTATCTACAGTCTCAATAATTACTTACAGGTTAAAGCCGTTGTCTCTCCTTTGAAGAATCCAGCCTGGTTGTAGGCTGTTGGTTCCTGCAAATGATTTTATTGTCTGGGGAAACATATTCAGTCCCTGGTGGTCTTGTCAAGTCAGTCTTAGTTGAAGTAAGCTCTCTCTGTCAATAATATAATCTATAGGACCTTCAGATAGGTGTGATTCTCTTGTTTTCCTGTGAAGGTGCACAGTCATGTCTCTATAAGACTGTAGTTTCAGAATTTGGAACTCAATTATCATGTCCATATCAAATGCGAAATGAAGGTTGTCATGTTTTCTGCCATGTTTTATGGTTCTTGTTTTTATGTGAAGGTGCATAGTCATGTCTGTGCAAGACTCTGTAGATTCAGAATCTGGAACTCAAATATCATGTTCACATATCAAATGCGAAATGAAGGTTGTCATGGTTTCTGTTATCTTTCATAGTTCTGCATTTACAGTCGATCATTATTTAGCCTAGTGTAAAGCACATAGTTCAATATTTTGATATATGAATCGAACTCTCCAAGCCTCGCCTCGCTCAGCTCAGTCTTGGGGATTCTGGCGTTTAAAAATATGAGAAGCATAAATTAGGAGCTAAAAGTACAGCAAAACTCACAAGCTACTACATACTTCATCAAATAATACATTAAAGGTTAGTAACATACGAATGTGACAAATCGAAATCCTTTCCTTTGACTGGAAGTTTTTTTTAATGATTGGAAATATATTTTTAAATATATACATAAATTTAGCATACCGAAAAACTAAAATATAGATGTGTAAACAAAATGAAAATATAAAATAGTTAAATTATGCTCTAAATTAATTGTCTAAAAAGACTATATTCCTAATAATTTTTTTTTTTTGTTGTCTGAAAAGACTATATTCCACAACAGACGCACATTGCAGAATGTCGAAATTATACTCTAATTAATAATTTTTGTCTGAAAAGTCTATAGTCCTAATCATTTTTGTCTGAAAAGACTGCACATTCTATTTTATCTACAATGGCTGTCAAATTCTGACTATGTTTATTTTGTCATTCTATTTTATCTACAACGGCTGTCAAATTCTGACTATGAATATTTGTGAAATTATAGCTCTATTTAATGCACCTATATGATTTTGGATTTGGATTTGGATTTGGATTTAATCACTCTAGTTCTACAGAGACTCTATAAATATTAATTGCATAGCTTTATTAATGCACTTAATTAATTGCCAACTCTTAGATTTAATCACTCTAATCCACAGAAACTCCACAAATATTAATTACATAACTCTATTAATACCTTCTATTAATGCTCAGAAATAGTATATGCCAACCCTTAAATTTAACCAGTGTAACTCCACAAAGACTCCACAAATATTAATTGCCGTCAAATATCCATCTGTGAAGATATCTCTAACACGTTTGTTTTACGATTCCCCAAACTCTTGTCTTACTCGTATCGTGATTTTTATTTTCATTGAGATTATCGAAACTGCCAAGTTCAGTCAGATGGCGACATTTTATTTGAGATTCCGTAAACTCTGTGTCAGCTTTAGCCATGTGGTGACTTGTCTATGCTCAAGCTTATCTCAATAAAATCAGATGAAGGTTATTGGAGCGTGCCCAAGAATCTCTCGGTAACAGTTTTTCATTGAGATAATTATTGATGTGCAATTTAATTATTTGAAATTTTTGTTTCTCATTCTTCTTAATATTCTTTATCGAAAATGTCAAAATTAGTATTATTTTTTCTGAAAGGGCAACATTAAAAAATTTTAAACTATTTTCAAATTCAGCAATTTTAAACTATTTTCAAATTCAGCACAATGACATTTATTAATGTAATTTTCTTTATTGAAAATGTCAAAATTATTATTATTTTTTGAACGGTTGAACATTTAAAAATTTTAAACTACTATAAAATTCAGCACAATCACATTATGTAGTTGATAAACGTTTATAAATATAGGTATTTATCAATTATATTTATTAATAATGGTTACTTAATAATTATTGTTTATAAATAAATAAATATTATAAACAAAATAAATTGATGCTATAAATTATAGTGATATTAATTTTAATTAATTAATTAATTGTATTTTTAAATAATTATAATGATAAATTATAATTATAATTACAAATTTATTATTTATTAATAATTAATAATGATTTATTATTAATAATTATATAATTATTGTTTATAAAGAAATAAATGTTATAAACAAATTAGATTGATGCTAGTAAACCATAGTGATATTATTTATTTATTTATTATTATTATTATTATTATTATTATTTATTTATTTATTTATTTATTATTTTTATTTATTTATTTTTTATTTTATTTTATTTATTTATTTATTTTTGTTCTGAATCGGTCTACTTCTATATTGATACAAAAATAAAATTACAGAGAGGCAGTGGCCTCAAGAGAACGAGCCCATGGATGCGGCATTTGCACATTACAATGCTGATCATTGACAGACAAAACAAGCTGGATATTGACCAAAAGTTCTTTGAAAACCATGACCTTGTCTGACTCAAGGAAGCAGCTAACACCTGTAACTAGACTGTGAACTTTCCAGAGGGAAGTAATGGACTCTAATCTGTTGACAGGGCACCTACAGACGCTACCCATAACAAAACCAAAAACAGACACATTGTAATGCTGAAGCATTCTCCTTAAATCATAGACATAAGTAGTAGTATACCGCCCAATTAGGGGAAACCTGCAGTTAGATGAAAGAGAAAGCATCTGTGCTGGAGAATGATAGAACATCAATTGACTGTATAAAAGAAGGGAAATGAGCATCTCCTTTCTGCCTGAAATCAAAAACCAAAGGGCGCAAACCTGATTAGACATCATTAGAGGGAGAAGGCACCTCCTCGACGATGGGGCACGCATACTGGTAGGGATATTCTTCATCTGGAGGAGGGCAATCCTTGCTTGAAGAGCCACCACTAGGAGGGACGTTGGGACCTGCATGCAGGCTCACTTGCTGGGTGACTTGGCCACCAGGATCACTCTGCCTAATGTCAGTCTGAGGGGTACCAGACATAATATCCTCCCCTGGCTCAAGAGCCACTCCAGGAGTAGCCATAACCAGACCGACGGAAATTTCACGAAGATGTATAGTGACAGAGGCGAGAAAATTGAGATTATTGAGAGTGCAGGGGTCATGAAGACAGGTAGTATGAGTTTGGGCCCTGGAGGAAAGGCGGAAGTGCGCTGCACGATTGGAATGACCTCGTCCCCGTCCACAACCCCTCTTGGATGCAGGAAAGCGAACAGGGCCGAAGTCAGAGGTGTCGGACAAGGAAGAAGAAGAGGAGGAAGAGGGCTGGCGATTCACGTGCCCACGAGAGGATCCTCTTCTACAATGCATTCTTTGGCACAAGTGTGGCATGATTTGAAGAGTAGAGAGGGTCGAGCTATCAGAAAAATGGAGGTTGGTTTCAGCTTGCAGAGGAGACCTGATGAAAGCAGAGGATGAGCGACTGTAATTGCAGTAAGGACTGTGGGATATATGAATTCCAAGAATGAGATCAACACAACAACTCAAAACGCAACGTTTCCCTGTGTTGGTGCGAGAGCAAGGCTCAGCATCAGCTAGGGAGCAGTAAGTGCGCAGGGGAGGAGCACAATGGAGATTCCGAATGGGCGCCATAACAGAAGAATGATCGAGATAGCTTGGAGAAGCGGGTTGCATTAACGCAACAATTAAGTTTTGAGCTGGAGAAATAAAAGCCCACATCAAGCGAGGATGGATGGCGGTGGAGATGAACCACGTGCCAGTCCACCAAGTCACCAACTTACCGAGCGCCGATACTCACTCGCATTCTAGGATAAATCATAGTGATATTAACAATAATCAATTAATTAATTATAATTTTAAATAATTATAATTATAATTATTAGTTCATTTATTAATTAATTTATTAATTTTCTGTTCTGTGGTTTTGGTCGGCAATTTTGGGTGCAATATCTAGAGGTTGTAGTCAGAATTAACTTGTGAGAATTTTGCTCAAGCAGTCGGAGAAGTCTCTTTCCTCCCTGAGGTTACTTAGGGCATCAACGAAACCCCTTCTTCATTTTTTAGAGTTGTAGGTACTAGATTGTGGCAAATAAAACCCTTCACACATAGCAAATAATATTCTAGGGCAATAGATGATTCAACCATCAATCACTCGACATGTTTGGTGGTAAAAAGCACTGAACTATGACTACTTGAAGCAATGAGGGTCTTGAAAGAACATACCATACCATATCATTTCTTGGGGGTCTAGGCTAGTAATTACACGTAATTAAATCTGTGTTACAAACACCACTATAGACAACTTTCACAGGTGCATATGCTCCCGCTTACTCTCCTCTTGTTAAGTTTTGCTTATTTACATTATGAGTACTTCTCCCCATATTTCTAAACTCCCCCCTAGCAAGGGGAGACCAAATAAAATTACCCTAGAGAGTTTTTATGAGTACATTGAATCTTTAGAAAGACGAAGAGAAGAAAGAGAAAACCATTTTAAACTAGAATTAACTACAATGCTTGACAACTACCACAAATCGCTAGAAAATAAAATAATATCACTCGACACTGAACCTCCAAGGAATGAAAGGTAGAATTCAAGAAATTGAACATAGTAAACAAACAATGGTTAAAGAAAATGACTCTTTGAAAAGCAAGATTAAAAATCTAAAAGAGAAACTACATAAAAACTCAGCCCTAATTAACATAGAGAATAAATTATATATTAAACCCATAAAAGAAGAAATTAATAAATGAATTGTACTCTACCATGAGCGCCACAAAAGAGCTTTTGTAATATTCCCAATTTTCCACAAGATAATTGGAATATTAGAGTTCTTAATTTTCATAATTAATTAAGTAAATAAGAGGGTGGAGGGACTCACAAACCCCATAGATGAATAAAATCCATTTTTGATGTGTGTGTGTGTGGATATTTCAGATCTAGATCTACATTATGGAGTAGTGGAACAACTTCTTAAATGAAGGAAGAGTGGAGATCATGGATCTTTAATGTAAAATCATGAGGATCTTGGAGGAGGTCAACTGAGATCATGGTACATTCAAAGTAAGACCATAAAGCACTTATGATGAGATATTGGAGGAAGTGGTGCCTCTAATACATACATGATGAAGAAAGTGGGAATTAAATGCAGACATGATGGAGATCATGGAGAGACAACGCAGTTTTCATGGAGGCTAGTGGCCACATGTACAACGCAGTTAAGAGGTGGGCCAGGGCTATGGAAGGTTCATAATCTATATAATGAAGATGAAGGCACCATAGAAGACATGCTTTATATTATTATTTCTGATCTGTTTAGATCTAGATTTATCATGTGATATTTCTATGCACGCTTACGCTATTTAGCTAAGTCTGCAATGCTGTTTAGCACAGGGTGTTTTTGAGTGGAAATCCCACCCTTACCCACGGGAGACTTTGAGTGTCTACTATGGGAAAGTTCCTATTGAGCTCCATTCATCATTAGACATTGGTGCCATGTTCATGCCACTCCCATATGCTCATTCAGCCACAAGAATAACACATTCTTGCATCAGGGTTTGAGAGTTGGAGGTTGTTTCTAGCATTTTAGTTAGGAAACTGCTGGAGGATTCATCCTTTCCCCTTGTTCTTCATGTTCGGTCTTCCAAGAGCAGCAGATCTATATCAAGCATTCAGACCATTTATTTTACCTCCATGTAGCAACAATCCCCTCAAGGATTGCACAGTGCAATCTTGTAGATCTAAAGAAGGAAGGAAATTTCCAGTATTTCAGCTGAAAATCTTGTGAGGAGCCATATCCTCACTTTGCATTGACTGTTTCCACCTTTGTTGCGCTGATTTGACATATTTAGCAGCAGGCTAGAGAGCCTCCATCCTTGACAACACAATTTTTGGCAGCAGTTGTGTAGCAGTAGCTGCAATCAATGGAGAATGATAGAGGAGCTAGATCTTGAGCTTCTAGCTTGAGGATCTAGTGAAGGGATCATCCCTTCAAGCATAGATCTAATTTTGTATCATATTGCAGCCATCCTTTTGTCAGATCTTGCTTCAGATCTGCATACCCAATAGTTATATGTGCAAGCCATAAGAGGGTGATTTTCCTAGATTGCTAGATCTGGAAATCCATTTCTGGGTTATCTTGGGTATTCATCATAGAGCCCGAATCTAAAGTTTCAGCATCATCGGAGCTCCCAAACTGCCTAGATCTACATTTATATTTTTCCGGCAGTTGCAGTCCCAGCAGTTGCCACAGGGACAACGCAATTTTCCTTCCAACAGTCCAGCAATTATGGAGTCCCTCTTGTGGGATCATTTCAGGGTCATTCTAGGCCATCTCTTTGGCTTGAGTGTCTCATATTTTGAGCATTGTTGTACTGTTTATCCACCTCCCATATAATAAAATGGTTAAGCTATTCCGTACATTCTGATGTTGTCTTTAGATTAATTGTTTACTTTGTAGTAGTTCATCTATTGTGTTTTTGTATCACTGCATTCTCCCTTTTGAGATATTACAGTGGTTTCATAGCATGATATTTGGCTTAGCTTGTGGACACTTCATCTTTTGCATTAAAAGAAGAACAAATAGTAGAGATCTATCATGAAGGAGGATTGCAATTTTGCCACTCTTCTCTTTAGATCTTTGCAAGATCACTCCAAGGAGGTCAATCAAATGAAGGGAGAAAGGAAAATGAAGGATCCAAGAAGATTTGATGAGGAAGGTCCAAGCACTTCCTATCAGCATGAGAAGCAACCAGAGAAGCAAAGAGCTTCACATCATTCTACTAGATTCAATTTCTTTGATAAGAGAGAGGACTGGTCTAAATATAAAGGAGACTTGGGGCATGAGACCCTAAGTAAATATCTGCCCGAGTACAAAGCACAACCTTTAGCACTGAAGGAGAATCTCTCTCTCGAACCGTTCTTGCAACTGAAAGAAGAAAGGAGATCTTGAAGCAGCAATAGAAGAAAAAGGCATAGATTCTTCTTGTCTACATTTGATGGATCTTCCATAAGCACATGGAGGGCTTGGAGGGAAGAATTAGCTCCATTCTTTTTGAAATATCCTGTAGCAGAAAGAGAGGCTGTAGAGATTGCAGCGCTGCACCTAGAAGGTGAAGCAAGAGATTAGTGGTTCAGTTACTTGTCACATATGAGAGTGTCTGCTTATGCAGATTTCATTCAAAGACTGAAGGAGAGGTATGGTAGAAAGAAACTAGAGACATATCCCATCATTGAGGAGATAGTACATGAAGAACCCAAGGAAGATTTCCTCATTATCACTTAGGAGGAGGAGCCTCTACCAACACCATCAGCTGCAGATGTACTTACAGGAGGAGGATCACTTGCATGTTTGCAAGATGGTCTTGAGTTCTTGACATTTGGAGCCCCATGCATGATTCATGAGATGCATGATGAGGAGACAAAAAACAACACTGGTACAATTGGAGAGATGCAACCATCATCATTACCATAAGTTGGAGAGACTATTGCACCAGTTGGAGGAGTTCTTGTGGACGTGAAAGATGTTCCAGAGATTCAATTTATCCAAGGTTTCATCTCATATTATTTTAGTACCTCATATTGAGATTTGTGAGACCATGCCATTAGGGCAAGTGCATAACCAAGGATTAGAGCACCTTGCTGATTTGGAGCAGCAAATTATCACTGCATAGATGTCCCTTGATTTGATCAAGTAGAAGATGTATTGCTATACCAGTTTGTCATGGATGAGCTACACCCAACACTTTGTATTTAAGTGTGGAGTTGCAGAAGATGGGAGGAGCACATTCCTATTCAGTACAATGCAAAACTATGAGTTTAGGATTGTATGTGGCCATGAGACAACACATGTATCACCATGAAGATCTACAACGCTGTCACTTAGCAACAGTGATGATGAGAGGGCCCCATTATTCTTGGAGCATTCTGAAGGTAGCTTCACTCATGAAGCACTGGAGGGATAGATGATAGATGGTAGACATCTTGTGATGGAGAACACTTTCCATTTTCAAGATGATGTTTCCTTGATGAGCATCTCACAGCTCAAATATGGATCTCTACCTATAGCATGAATGGAGCCTTATGGGTTCCAATGGGCCATTGATGAGAGGATCTCATGGAGAGACCTCAAAGGAGGTGCACTTCAACATTTCATGGAGTGCACAATTATTCAGTTGGAGGATGTTGGTATTCTACATTGGGAGGATACCAAGATTGAGTTTGGCATGATTCATCATCCACATTGGGATGAATGGATCTGGATGAGGAACAGGAAGTTGCCTACCTTCTTGCAGATCTATGATACCGAGCAACAAGAAGCTTCGCTGTGCTGGTTAATTTTGGGTGAGTATGAGTTTTACCCAACATCTAACATCTGTAGGATCCATGCCAGGTATATCACCGATGACATGCAACAACAGGAGGCATGGCTGCATTAGTTGTTGATGAGAGAGTTTGGACACCTCATGATGTATCTTATGTCCACATATTTGCTCTTGTTTGGGATATGTCTCATGTATTTACATGTATTTCTATTTGGGATATATC
Organism: Pinus albicaulis; assembly: GCA_034641835.2. NCBI lineage: Eukaryota > Viridiplantae > Streptophyta > Pinopsida > Pinales > Pinaceae > Pinus > Pinus albicaulis. Next base: position 117,939 of record JAXQQM020076393.1, read on the forward strand.
TTATGTTCATGTATATACTTGGGTTTGGTACAAAGCGTAACTCTCACATGATGTGGCATAGGGGAGCTTATTTGTATTGTTTTGATGAGACAATCCACATGTCCATCAGTATGTTGTTTCTCCATGACTTGCATCATGATGATGTGAGGAGGCAACAAGAATCCTTGTTGCTTTGGTTACTATTGGGAGAGTATGGGTTGATTTCTTCCCATACATTGCATGACATTGATGGAGGATGGTGTTACACAACATTTTGTCACTATCCCTGTAATTCCCATCTCGTCCATTGGAGGGTTGTTTCTGTGACTTATAAGTAGTGTCATGCCTTGCAAAAACCATCATTACATTCATTTGCATGAGAGTAACATTCCTCCTGTTGACAATTCCTTGAGCAAGACTGTAAAAACCCTTGTTTATGCCTTGGCGCGAGTAGCCAGTTACACTCCTGCGCCAAGCTGGAAAATTAACACTGAGCCCGCGCCAGTTGGCGCTCTATCCCAGTTAAGCACCCGTGCTAAGCTGTTTATGGAATGTTTTTTAAAAATATAGGCGGAGGTTCTATTCCAACCACCGCGAGGATGAGTCATTGGGAGTGGTTTAACTGAAACAACCACAGACTCCCTCCTTTAGTTATTAGTTTCCACCTTCCTTAGAACTCTCCTAAAGGATATGACTCTCTCTCACCTTTGTAGGGATCCCAACCTCCTCCTTTTCCTCTATAAAAAAAGCTATCTCCCTTAGAATTAGCTTGCTGAACTTGGAGAACTGATACAATAGTTGAATGACTAGAGAATATATAGATAGAAGGAATTACGTTGAGGAGAGCTTGAGTCCATGCTTTCACCCTGTTCGAATTCCCTGATGAGCATCTGAGACGCGCTTTCCCTGAACCCCGCAGGAGGAGACTGCGACGTCAAAGCATCGGTTGTAACTCTTCCTTCTATTCATTTATATACATGACTACTGTTTGGTTCCACTATTGTGTTATAATGTTTGTTTAACCCAATATGTTTAGCCCTCTTTGACTGGTTAATAGTTATGAATGGAATGTTGTCATCTTGTATGCTATTCTTGTTTCCTTGTTCTTTGTGCAGGTATCCAAGCGTAATGGTGAACAGATTGTGACTTGCCAAAGCAGGAGCGAGAGGCCATCACTACTACAGCAACAATGACAGCGTTGGATTCCAGGTAGGTCAATCTACCGTTTCCCTTGTTCATTCAATAATTAGGAAGCAACACTTTAACGTGTCCCTTTGTTTCTAGACCCACTCTAGGGCTAGAGGGATTGTCTCTGTCCACGGAGAGGATTTACCTGCATAAAAAATTGGCAACTCCACTGGGGATTAGTGCGAGTTTGTCGTTTCATGTTTGTTGGGTCAGTTTCAATTATTGCTTTAGTTATCTGTTTTTCTAGTTTCCTTGTTTAGTTTTCATCATCTATTCAGCTCCAGAGTGTCAAGATTGACCTCTGCTCATTAGGTTTTGGTTTTTCCTCTTTTTCCCATAGTTACCTGGCTTGGTGCAGTTTTTCTTTGAACAGTCGTGCCAATTGGCACATGTTGCTCTTTTTGCAATTGCGCCAACCCCTGTATGGCGCGGATTACAACCATACAGTAGTGCCAACCCCTGTAGGAATTGGTTTGACCTCCTTGATGAGTCTTCTGGTCAATTGTGCTTGTTTCTGGGTTATTTTCTATGCATGATTTTGCCTTTGGGATTTTGTTAATTGTTATCGACTTGCTTTTCTCATTTTTTTGTCCATCTTCCTATCAGTGTCAGTTGCGGCCTTAGGGTTTTTAGGTATCCTTATGCACTGAGCCTTCTGTTCGAAAATCGAGTCGGTTTGATTGTTGTCAGTCCCATTTTCAGCTTGACTGCACTCAGTTTTCCAGATCTTTTGAGTGATTGTCTTGGTTGCAGAGTCATTTCGTTTTCTTGATTGGTTCTTTTCCCTTTTTCTCCAATCATAGATTACATTGCTTGTTGTGGATCATTTTGAAAACTGTCTCTTGGTTTGAAAGACTGCGACATTAGTTTGAGTGATTTCTTGTATTTGTTTCATGATCTATTGAGTTGTTCAATTTTGATTCCTATGCAACACTTAAGCTAGTGTTTATTTTTGTTTTTTCATGTAATTAGTGCATCATGTACTTCTTTTCATTGAAAAAAACATTTTTTACATTCTTTCTTGCATTCAAAGTGAAATACTCTTTTGCATAACTAGCATCTGATTAGCTAGGGAAGAGTTTCATTTTCGTATTCTGTTAGATTCATTAGTGGATTTTCCGCATAATCTTCTTGTTTGCTTTTTGTTTGAAATATCTCTATCCTTCTCATAACTAGCATCCATTGAATCGAAAATGATGTTCATTTTCATATAGCTTGCATTTAGGGATTTTTTGAGATCCAACATCGATAGGACCTTGACACTGAGATATAATTCAAGATCAACTATTAAAATTTATTCAATCAACTTAAGGAAGCATTGAAACTTAATGCTCACATTTAGAGGTCTAGGCTAGAGACGTGTTCCGACGTCTTAAAACCTAGTAGCTGTAGTTCACCATATGGCTTTAGACAATACTAGTACGGACTTGTGCTCCCTGTACCATCGAGTATATCAAGGGAGACCCTTCTAGGTTGCAATCCTTTTATCCATAGGAAGCCAAGTCTGCCGCCTTGTAACCGTGATATACCGAACATAACATTTGGGGAGACAACCTGCACATACGTCAAGTTTTTGGTCATTTATGTTTCATTTGATCACCAAGGTCTATATGGTAGTTCACGGAAACCTGGTATACCCTCTTGCTTAGTATTCCAGAGTAGTCATTTTGATATTTTCATGACTCTTTAAAAAGAGAAGAGATCATCAAGCACTTGTCCTTTCACGCTCGTTTCAACCTGAAAGTGATAGAGTCACCTTTGCCTATTTCTCGACTCTTAAAATATGAAACGACAGAGTTTTGTTTCAATGTCTTAAAATATTAACTGCCCACAAAATATTCCTAGTTAAAGTTATCTTCCTTAGTGCTTTGTTTTATGGTTGTTTCCAGTGGCAACGTTTCCATAGTTTACCAACCAAAGAATCCCCTTTGAAGGGATTCCTGGTCCTTTTCCTGCTTTTGGGAATGTTGGTGCTCCTTATATGGCAACATTGTCCCTTCTTGGGTTAACTGTTGGGTTGCCTATTTGGTTATTCTCGACCTCTGTGGTCTCGAGTGTTCTGCCCACTGTACAACCATCTCCTCCGCCTGAACAACATCATGTTGATTCTAAGGTGAATCTCTCCCATTCTTCGTCCTCCTCTTCTTCTTCGCCTGTTGAAAGTCTGAACTCTAGTAACCAGGTGGCTAAGAAGAAGACGAAAAAGAAGAAGGCCACTAAAAGAGAGGCTAGCTCTGTGGCTATTGCGCCTCAGCCGCCTTCCATCGATAAACCATCCAAACTTCCACAGAAAGTCAAATTCCCTTGCAAGATGTGCAAAGGTGACCACTTCCGTCAAGATTGCCTTGGCATCCCCAAGGTGCTCGAGGCATGGTTCGACGGCCGTCCGCCGTTGCCTTTGGATTTTGGCAGTCATATTGGTGGCACATCTTGGACTAGTACCGATAAGACTCGTAAGAAACGGGGTAAGATTACCAATCCCTGTAAGTTGTGTGAAGAGCATCATCCCATTCACCTTTGTCCGTACATGGATGAAGCCATGAGAGTGTTGGACAACCCTACTGTTTCTGCACCCTGCCTTCCGGTTGGTTACCAGAAGCTTTCTTCGATTCCTCTGCTAGTTGATTCAACGATCAACCAAGATTCATCCTTGGTCAATCCCCTTCCCTCAGAAATTCAAATTCATGTATCCATTCCTGACCAACCATTGGTCGAGGAATCAGTTGATCTGACCTCCCCTGTGGTTCATTGGGTCTTTTATGTCGAGAGTGGATCTCATTCCCCCCACGTTCTTCTTGTTTCTTTAGAGTCCTCGAACTTGAAGAAAGATTCTCCCATCCATGTAGTTCAAGAAGCTGCTCCTCTTGCTCCCATGATTGAGGTCTCGGAGGATGCTCCTCTTGCTTCGATAACACCAGGGGATGACCATCTCATTTCTATGGTACCCCCTCCAAGTAGTTTGGTCGCTTCCTTCGATTGGAGTCGATTTTCAGGATACTTCCTTCCTTCTTATGTGCCTTTTGAGATCACGGTACATGCCCCCCAAGCTTCAGTCCATATGAAAGGCAGATGGAGTGAAGGTTCAAATTATGAGATCAAGAGAAAGACTCGATTGGGATTTTACGAGATCTTATCAAAGACTCGAATTGAACGGGAACGTGTTTAATTGTTTTAACGAGGTTGACACATTAAAAGAACTATCCTCATGAGCTAATTCATTTTTTAACGAGGTTGACATAATAAAAGAATTATCCTCATAAGAACTTGTTTCATTTTTTAAGGAGCTTAACACAAGAAAACGAACTGTGCTCCGACAACCTTGTTTCATTTTTTAAGGAGCTTGACACAAGAAAACGAACTATGCTCCAACGAGCTTTTACCATGAAGAATAAGAGGTCATGGATTCCAAGAGGTTCGCATCTGATGGGAGAACAACATCTTGAAAATTAGGACCCAATGCCCCCAACACATGATGCAAAATGGCACTATCACTAAATGTGGGCACGGGACAGGTAGCCACATAATTAACTTGCGGCGGGGAAGATAAAACTGGCAGATAAAGACTCAGAAGGGATGATGGTGGACCAGATGTTACGTTAAGACCAAAGAATGAAAGTTGATCAATGGTCACAATCCGACCTTCATGTGGAAAACAAATCACACGAAGGAGGGAAGAGACAAGCGCTCCCATGACATAAATATAGTCGCGCCCCAGAAGTAAATTAAAATCCAAGGCACCTAGAACAACCATCACGTCTATATAGATGGTTTTCCCTCCCAAAGTAATAGGAAAATTCGGAAGGATCCCTAACAGTTGACTGATTCCTTTGTTAAAATCCAACAGATTCTGCGTAACAGGCATAAGCAGTGGAGAACCAAAATCTTGCCAAGTAGTTGAAGACATAATACTAACATACACACCTTCATCTATAATCGTGCTAGGTACGACCACATGGGAAGCTTGTATCGTGATCTCAAAAGGCACATAAGAAGGAAGGCGGTATCCTGAAAATTGACTCCAATCGAAGGAAGCGACCAAACTACTTGGAGGGGGTACCATAGAAATGAGATGGCATGTACCTCGAATTGAGTCACCATGCTGGGGGCATGCTTACTTTTTTCAAGCATAGTTTGTTTCCATTTCAAGCTTGTGTAAAAATGAAACCGGTTTCAAGCATAATTTATCTTTGTTTCAAGCTTGTGTAAAAATGAAACCAACTTCAAGCAGAGTTTTCTGATTTCAAGCTTGTGTAAAAATGAAACCATTCCCATTTTACCTCTCGTGATTGCCATTTTATCAGCCTGTTTTGCCAGATGAGCCTTGGTTTTCTCATTCCATCGTCACCATCCACTTGGCCGATCATATGCCTTTTTTTGGTTGTTTTACCCGTTTCTGAAGAACCGTTGCGATGAGTAGTCTTATTAGCCAGCGTCTTAACCTTTACTTATTCTGAGTAGTTCCACCATCACCGGAACCAATTGCTACCCTTTATACCACTCGTTCCCCCAGGAGGAGTCAACTTTTAGCTCTTTTCTGAATCTCTAAAATTGAAAATATTTTCGAGACTCTTGTTGTTTTGAACTCGTTAAAATCGCTGTGAAACAATATTTTCCCAGTATACGTTTACCCCTTTTTCGGGCTAGGATAGATTATTTATGAAAAAGGAATACCCTAGCCTATCGTGACTAAGAGGTTCTTTCAGATATTTTTTTCTACCTTTTCGGATCTGAGAGACTATTTACGAAAAGGCCATGATGGAGTTTTCTTTTCTGCCTTCTTTTCAAACTCTCTAAACATGAAAAGATGCTGAGTTATCCCTTTGTCAGACTCGTTAAACCCTGATGACATCAGATTTCGTCACCATGACATTACTCGAGTTCTTCCTTCCTAGGGCTTGTAAAATGTACTAGGATGGATTCGTCTTAAGGACAAACTTACAGCACAAGCATATGCTATTCCCTTCAAGCTTGTTTTAAAAAATAATTGGGGTACTTGCCAGAAATGGTGGGGGAAAATGGAACCAAGTTTTAGTTATGTTGGCAGTATGTCACTCTTGAACATGGCACTTGTTTGCATTTGTGTCGGGTTGGGGACATCTCATTTCGTCATTTTTGTCTCCATGGGTTTGGGTAATCTCTTTTGACCACTCATTTGCTATTTTCCACATCGTCATGACTTCAGATCCTTTGATGTCAAATACTGCCAAATCCAGTGTCGTGCTGCTGATATGTTTAAGAGAAGTTTGCCTCTGTAGTTTTCAACCTCCCTCTGATTCTATGTTGGTCCCGATTCACTATTATCATGTTCCTTTGTCTCGTATCGATGATGTGGGAAACATTATGGCCCACCTTCGATCAGGTCACTTCCTGTCGACTTCAACTCATTTTCTAGGAATTTGATCGAGAGACTCTATTTCTGGTACCTTGGAGCCTGCATGCCTTAATGGCAGGTTTTTCGCATTCAACGCAAGGTACACATCATTGACCTTCGATCGAGTGATTCTACAGATGTTCAACGTCAGATCACTGTTCACATCCCGTGGATTGTACCAGTTTTAATTTGAGAGCCATCATCATTATTGGTGGTTTCTCTCATGCCTGTTAACAACTTTCATCATTGGTTGGTAATCAGGTGATTTTCTTGCATGTTTGACTTCAGCTCATATATTCGCATGCCTGAAATTGTACTTGTTCAGGTTGAGATGGAGCGCAAGATCGTGGATTTTGTCTGATAAATTCCAGGCTGCGGATTTTGGTGGATTTTTATAACTTATTGCATGACTTTTTTGATTGGATGGCTGCGACCATACCTGAGTCTATTTGTTGATCCTTACTGCTGGATGGCTGCGTCCATACCTCGGATCTCAGTTTTTATATATACTCTATTATGGATGGCTGCACCCATGCCACATGTTCATGTATCAAAGATATCAATTGTCTTTGAAATTGCAGGTTTTCCGACAGCAGTGTTTTGTTCAAACGCGTTCTCATAAAGCATTTTCCCCTCCCTCTCCCTCGGCCTCATGCTTTAGGGGGCATATGTTACACAACATTTTGTCACTATCCCTACAATCCCTATATCGCCCATTGGAGGGTCGTTTCTATGACTTATAAGAAGTGTCATGCTTTTCAAAGACCATCATTTCATTCCTTTGCATGAGAGTAACATTCCTCGTGTTGACAATTCCCTGATTAAGACTGTAAAAACCCTTTTTTTTTTCCTTGGTGTGAGTAGCCAGTTACACTCCCGCGCCGAGCTGGAAAATTAACACTGAGCCCGCGCCAGTTGGCGCTTTGTCCTAGTTAAGCACCCATGCCAAGATATTTATGGAATGTTTTTTAAAAATAGAGGTGGAGGTTCTATTCCAACCACCTCAAGGATGAGTCATTGGGAGTGGTTGAACTGAAACAAGCATGAACTCCCTCCTTTAGTTAGTATTTTCCACCTACCTTGGAACTCTCCTAAAGGAGAGGACTCTCTCCCACCTTTGTAGGAATCCCAACCTCCTCCTTTTCCTCTATAAAAGAAGTTATCTCTCTTATAACAAGCTAGCTGAACTTGGAGAATTGATACTATAGCTGAATGACTAGAGAAGATAGATAGAAGAAATTACGTTGAGGAGAGCTTGAGTCCACACCTTCACCCCGTTCGAATTCCCTAATGAGCATCTGAGACGCGCTTCGCCTGAACCACGTTGGAGGAGACTGCGACGTTAAAGCATTGGTTGTAACTCTTCCTTCTATTCATTTATATACATGACTACTGTTTGGTTCCACTATTGAGTTATAATGTTTGTTTAACGCAATATGTTTAGCCCTCTTTGACTGGTTAATAGTTATGAATGGGATGTTGTCATCTTGTATGTTGTTCTTGTTTCCTTGTTCTTTGTGCACATATCCAAGCATAATGGTGAACGGATTGTGACTTGCCGAAACAGGAGCGAGAGGCCACCACTACTACAACAACAATGGCAGCGTTGGATTCCAGGTAGGTCGATCTACTGTTTCCCTTGTTCATTCAATAATTAGGAAGCAACACTTTAGCGTGTCCCTTTGTTTCTAGACCCACTCTAGAGCTAGAGGGATCTTCTCTCATTCCGTCGCAGAGGATTTACTCCGCATAATAGATGGAAACAAGAGGCCTTACAACATTTGCTTCTGTTGGGTGATTATGGTCATTGTACTTGATATGATGATTATGTGATGGGGCAGCAAGAGGCATTGCTGCGGTGGCTTCTATTGAGAGAATATGGCCACTACATTTGGTACAATGATGATGTGGTGTGGCAGCAAGAGGCATTTATACGGTGGCTTCTTTTTAGAGATTATGGCTCTCATATACATATTGGTGCTTATTTGTAATGGAAGCAAGAAGCATTGTTGATGTGGCTTCTATTGAGAGAGTATGGATCTCTTTCTTGTTTTCATGATAATCTAGCATGGCAGCAGAAGTCTTTGTTGCGGTGGTTGTTATTGGGAGAATATGGTTTGACATTGTACATGTTCATCCATATGTCTCGACTTCTTTTTTTCCACTATGTTGATGTTATGTTTGGATCCTACATGGCCAATAGGGCTAATGATGAGAGCATTGATAGATGCAATCTACTCTATGTATCATGGGTTGGAGAGATAGTTCATGAGTTGGGACTTTCTACTTTGGGAAGGAACCACTTCATTTCATGTATCTCATGTATAGAGGAGATATTTGAACATCATATGGTTGCCACTTGGAGATTCATTGATGAGGAAGGGTATATAACTTTTCAGTTGGAGGCCATTGTAGACATTCTAGAGAGGCATCTTTGGAGTTGGGCATGCATTACACATTGTGGCAGATGGGGAGGCCTTCCATATGAGGATTCCTTTTGGAGGGAGGATGTTTTTTGTAGCATCCACTTTTTTGTAGTTACTTGAGGGCAAACAACATTTTGGCAGTGAGGGAATACAATATTCCCACCCTTTTCCACAAGACAATTGGGATATTAGAGTTCTTAATTTTCATAATTAATTAAGTAAATAAGAGGGTGGAGGGACCCACAAACCCATAGATGAATGGTAACCACTTTTGATGTGCAGTATAGATGGATATTTCATGTATCAAGGCATGGAGGAGATCTTTTGACATCATATGGCTGCCACTTAGAGATTCATTGATGAGGAAGGGTATATAAATTTTCAGTTGGAGGCCATTCTAGACATTCTAGAGAGGCATCTTTGGAGTTGGACATGCATGAAACATTGTGACAGATGGGGAGGCATTCCATATGGGGATGCCATTTTGAGGGAGGATGTTTGTTGTAGCATCCACTTTTGCGGTTGCTTGAGGACAAGAAACATTTTGGCTGGGAGAACTATAATATTCCTAATTTTCCACAAGATAATTGGAATATTAGGGTTCTTAATTTTCCTAATTAATTAAGTAAATAAGAGGGTGGAGGGACCCACAAACTGCATTTATGAATAAAATAAACTTTTTATGTGTGTATGTGGATATTTCAAATCTAGATATACATTATGGAGTAGTGGAGTAGCTTCTTAAATGAAGGAAGAGTGGAGATCATGGATCTTTAATGTAAAATCATGAGGATCTTGGAGGAGGTCAACTGAGATCATAGTGCATTCAAAGTAAGATCATAAAGCACTTATGATGAGTTAGTGGAGGAAGTGGTTCATCTAATTCACACATGATGGAGAGAGTGGGAGTTAAATGTAGACATGATGGAGATCATGGAGAGACAACGCAATATTCATGGAGGCTAGTGGCCACATATGCAACGCAGTTATGAGGTGGGCCTAGGATATGAAATGCTCATAATATATATAATGAAGATGAAGGCACAATAGAAGGCAGAATTTAGATATTATTTCTGATCTGTTTGAATCTAGATTTGGCATTTGAAATTTCTATGCACGCTTATTATGTTTAGCTAAGTCTGTAGTGTTGTTTAGCACAGGGTGTTCCCGAGTGGGAATCCCACCCTTACCCACAGGGTTTCGAGTGCCTACTTTGGGAAGGTTTCTATTGAGCTATATTCATCATCAGGCATTAGTGCCATATTCATTCCACTCTCATGTGCTCACTCAGCCACAAGAATAACACATTCCTGCATCAGGGTTTGAGAGGAGGAGGTTGTTTCTAGCAATTCAGCTAGGAAATTGGTGAAGGATTCATCCTTTCACCTTGTGCTTCATGTTCAGCCTTCTAGGAGCATCAGATCTATATCTGACATTTAGGCCATTGTATTTTACCTCCATGCAGCAGCAATCCCCTCAAGGATTTCTCAGTCCAGTCCTGTAGATCCAAAGGAGGAAGGAATTTTCCAGTATTTCAGCTGGAAATCTTATGAGGGACCATATCCTCAATTTGTATTCATTGTTTCCATCATTTCGGAGCTGATTTTACATATCTAGCAGCAGGCTTGAGCCTCCCAACTCCCTAAAATGCAGCTTTTAAGTTGTTGAGTAATCAACAACCATATTCAAGTTGGAGGAGGAAAGAACAACTACATCTTGAGCTTCTAACTTGAGGATATAGTGAAGGGATCAACCCTTCTTGCATATATCTGATTGTACATCACATTGCATCCATCTTTGATCAAATTATGCAGTAGATCTGCATACCCAGTAGTTGTATAGTGAAGCCCTAAGAGGGTGATTTTCCTAGATTGCTAGATCTGGAAATCCATTTCTGGGTTACCTTGGGTATCCATCATAGAGCCCAGATCTAAAGTTTTAGCATCATCAAAGCTCTAGAACTGCCATATCTACAATGCTATATCTTTCCAGCAGTTGTAGTCCTGACATTTGCAGCAAGGACAACGTAGTATTCCTTCTAGCAGTGTAGTAGTTACGCAATCCCTCTTGTGGGATCATTTCAGGGTCATTCTAGGCCATCTCTTGGCTGTGCCCCAACACCCCTAG
>JAXQQM020062779.1:0-54100 GCA_034641835.2 Pinus albicaulis
TTTTCCATAAACTTTATTATTGTATTACAAAGAGCTGGAAAGTCCCTTGAGTAATTTTCAAACCATTTTCCCCTCTTTGTTGAATTTCTGTCTGTCAAGTCCTCTGTCAGAGTCAAATTCACCAAAGTTCATTTCCTGTCATTTGCAGTCATCAATGCTACTTTGATCAAAATAGTCATTTTCAGAGTCAAGGTCTAGTGGTTGGTCCTCAAAAATGTCGAATAATGCCCGCAGGCCATGAGGATGGCTTTCAAAGAAGTTCTCAGTACAAAATTTCATCATCAAGAGTGATTCTTCTTCAAAACCCTGTTTTGAAGAAGAAATCATTAAATTTGTTTTTAAATATGTACAATGTTTTTTAGTTGAAGATGTTCACATGCAGCCTCTCCTAGTTTTTGCCAATCATCCCTGCAAGCTGACAAAGCAAGTTCATTTCAACCAAAGTCAAATGGAGACAAGAGATATGTGAAAGTGCTAAAGCGTTATAACATTGAGTTTTTATGAGTGGAATTTCAAAGCCTTTTTTTTACATATATCATTATGATGTTTCAAACACTCCATATGCACACTAAAAACATCATTGAGACCAAGAAATAATGGAGAAGACAGTGGGTGAGCGAATTCAGTGTTTGGAAGCTGCAAATGTGTGTGAAGATTGCGCGCGGCGCACAGGAGAGAGGCGCGGCGCATTGGGCGCTCCTCCAGAGTGCATTTTTGCATTGGCGCGACGCACTCACCAGGCGCGGCCCACTGGGAGTGCGCGCGGCGCACAGAGCCAAAAGGCAGTTTTCATCAATTCTTAATTATTATTTTTTTTAATCGACTCATTATTTATGCGCCCGTGTCATTGATTGTAGTGTGCGTTTGTTGCAGAAGAGGACATTGAATCAGCACCTTCATCTGACAACCTTCTTCCAGACTTGGCACCTCAAGAAAAGCATGCTTTCACTCTAGCACTAATCTATTCAGACTGGAAGAGAGATCAAGGATGAAAAGCATTTAAAAGACCTGGAGTAGAGCCATTTTTGGAGCATCAGAGGTGACTTGAAGAACAGAAACAACAGGGTCATTTTGGTGCAGAGCGAGTTGATTTGAGCAGAAAAGCGATGTTTATGCAAGCATCCCTAAGGAATATACAGGCGAGAATGTTACTGTGAATATTCTTGGAAATAAAAGTTCAGCAACGGGTGGAAGTGGAAAAGTTGTTGAAAGTAATCGTATATTCATCTACTTCTCCGATCGAAGGAGCCCTGGAGTGCTTGGAATGCCAATTCCACCTTATCTTTATGCAATGATTATATACAAGTCCTGAAACAGAAGCATGATGCTGGAGAAGTCGATGAGGAATCTACAGCCTCTGTACAAAAACCCCAGTATTTTGTCAAGTGGAAAACTAGAGTCTAATGATAGAAAACTCAGGTCTGCAGTTTTCAAATCTCGAAAATTTATTTTGGGACCTGTGTAAAATGGTCTCATTGTTCGTTACAGCGAGCAGGACTTCAAATAATGTGTCAGAATTCATCAAAATTGGCTTGCTATGAGGGAAACCTTATCAACATGAAAGATCAATTGAGCCTCCTTCGACATGCAAAAAGAAAGCATCTTTCACTGTACCTTTGACTACGAATTCCGGTTTTGTCCATCTGACTCTTCATATGTGAATTTATCATCCTTCTCTACAGAGAAAAGGATCATCTTTGAGCAGGTCAACACAGTGTTTACACAATTCTTCCTCCGATACCGCAGATGATTTTTTCTTTGTCTTAAAGGTGCTCCACCCATGCAGTCATTGTCTTCAGAAATGGATAATTCAGAGATTGCATGCATCGTTTGTGAATGTTGTTTTTTAAGTCATCAATTTTTGGCACAAGTTTTAGGATTTTGTTGCTCGTAGTATTCTTTGAAGAGCGTTAGTGGCAAATTCTGACAAAGTACCACCCTTTGGAATGTTGGGATCATTATATCCCCCATTTTTCAAATTTCTGAACATGCGATGATAGATACATCTATAGCCATCTCAGGGCATGTCGAGGTACGAGGAGTTTCATGTTTTTATCATGGACTGGGATTGGCAGAATTCCATTTCCCTTTATTAAAATGCTTCTGTAGATGGCCGTCATATTGCTGCAATTGTGCCTCTAGAAAATTTTTAAGGCTTCTGATTTATTGACTCAAATTAGCAACAAATGAAGCGTTAGTCAATGCTGTGAGTTGAAAGGGCAGCTCTGAGGAATTATTAAGAGGACCTATGTATTACGTGATGGCTCTAATTTTCTGCACCATTTTGTTTTGGCGAGGGACCCCTATAGGAATGGTTTCTTTGGCAATAATGTGCGGCGGGGATGGCATAGTTGATATTATAGGTTTGGACAATATAAGCTTTCTTATAACAATGAGAAAATCTAGGCAAGAAGAATAGCTATGTTTCTATTCGGCTTCTTGATTTCCCTGGAGATTTTGTACTATTTCTCTTTATTTAGATTCATTGAGCTAGATTGGGAGACTACAGTTCAAAATGTTGCAATAATATCAATGGCTGCAACTGTGGTCGAATCTCTCCCAGTAACATGGTTGTTGGGTAACGACATTTCAGTTCCTTCAATATGCATACTGGTTGGGCTCTGCCTTTTTCCAATGCAAAGTTCATACTGAACAAGTTCGAAGATATTATAGTTGGAATAAATACTCGTTCATTTGGTAGTATGAAGAATACACTTTGAATAATGCTCAAAATGGGGGTTTACTATACACATTTTGTGCCATGTCATAAAGAAAATGGCAGCTCTATTCAATGAGAGTCAAAATACCATATTTTTGGGTGGTATAATGGTAATGGAAGCGAATAGACAGTCAAACCCAAATTAAACGTAGAATACCAACCTCAGCAGAAAGATAGGAACATATTTACCTATTTTTAACTTCAGTTCCAATTCAAATCCAGTTTTTGTCCTTTAATTGGTCCTTAGAGAGGTTCAAGTGGAGCGCTATTCTACCTTCAGAAAAGTTGATTGGATCTTCATCCTTTATTTGTTAATAATGATTAAATCATCCCTCATTTTGAGTCGATCAGTTTTCCTACATATAGTCTTATTTATTATTGTAAATCCTTTGTAGTGAGGGGAGATTTCTGGGGGAGAGTTTTGGGAACCAGAGAAATATAGAGAGCTTCATTGTACAAGTTTTGCATGTAGATTTAATTGAAAGGGGTGTACTCTGTTTCATAAGATCCTTGTGGTAACAACTTAGCATTGTGTTTCTTCCTTTGTTTTCATATGTTTCTCGTTACGTTTATTGTTCATTCATAATCATTGCCTGTTGAATTCTTTTAAGTAGAAAGGTAGAATCCAATTTATTGCTCTGCCTTGGGAAAGCATTCATTTTCTGTGTATCTTCTTCTGTCTGAAAAGGATTCATCACACATGCCCTTTCAGCCTTTTAACTGTCTTTTCATTCCATATAATTTCATTTTGGATGCTTAAGCTCTTGCCTATCTTGCCTCATGAGATAATCTGCGTTTTTCATTTAATTTCCCTGCTCATGCTGTCCTTTGTCCCCATACAGCCCAGAAAACCCAGTCATTTATTAAAAACCTCATTCATATCTATTTACTAGCCTAAAATCAGTTCCCATTTTAAGTCATCTCGCACCCTATTACTCCTTTTATCGAGATAGACCCGGAGAGAGCCCTCTCCTGTCCTCGTAGGGCTAGCTACGAGGCTGAGCTTGGTTTGATTGTTGCCTTTGAACCTCGCCTTCTTTCACCCTAAGGCGTATTCGAGCGCTAACACTAGCCACGCGAGCTAATCCATTTGAAATTACGTTTTTGACTCCTAGACAAACACCCGCTCGTATTCTATAAAGGTTTTCGCATGTCCATAGCATCGTTCCTATATGCCCTCGCATAGGATGTTTCACTCGTGTATTCACCATTCACCTATTTAATGACTCGCTCGAGTCCCCATGCACGCTATCTTACTGCGCCCCTAATTTTCTCAACGCATTTAAGCCTAGGATCGAGCCTCATACTCCACGATATTATTTGTAAATTTAAAGTGTAGGTTACAAGCATGGCTCTCTGTGTTATGTAGCCACACTCCCTGCTCCAGCAGCTCTCTTGTACATGACCCATCAAAATTCATTTCCCCACAGGGGATCATTTTTCGCTTTTATCATCGTGTCCTTCCCTAATGTGGGTTTCACTAGTCCGTTGTATCACGGTTCAGCAGTCGAGGAATTTTTTGTTCTTCGTGAGGTATATGAGTTTGTGAGGGGTGATTAACCGGATGATTGCATTCGATTTCTCATTTGGTCTCACTTATATTTCGATGTACTGTGTCTTACGTTTCCTTCTTCGTTTTCTCTCAAGTCCAGGGTGGTCATTATGTTGAAAAATCGTGGTCTCAAAACCTTGGTTTGTATCTATGTTTTCCCGGTCCCGCTCTCCCAAGGATTCATCGTTGCGGTGAAGATAAAAGAGTCCAGATTCGTGTGTGCAAAATACGAGGGGAATTTTCAGTCTTTCAGGGCTACTAACCAGAATTTCATTTGTGCCTCCCTATACACTCTCCTAAGTTGGCTAAAAACAGGATTGTGGCATATGCCCCATCCATCCGCATGCGTCACTCCGCAGACTTTGGCTCCCCATGACCTTGAAAATAGAATACCATACTTAGTGGCACATCACGCACCACAACATCCATGACCATGCATTTAGATGGAACTGCGGGTTAGGCTTACACATAAATATTTGATCGTGCCAAGACACTTTACTCGCTAGAGTCAATCGAATATAAATCTTTATAGGGCCGGCTATTTCTAGGCCCAATCTTTCCATAACTATCTTGGGCATCGTTGTGTCAGCCCCTAGGTCATGCATTGCATCGCGAGTGATCTTATCATGGATATTGAGACCGATATAAAAAGTAGGCACTACCCCTTCCCGAACTTTCCTTCATCTTTGGACCAAACAGATGGGTTGGTTGATCATCACTCGAGTTTACTGATGTCACCGTTCTCACCTAAATTTAATGCTTTCAAAATTTGGCCTTTATATACATCCCGAGTGGCCAGCTGTAGAGGGACAGAGATGTTAATTTTTGTAATCTCACTCTCCAAATTGAAAGTGGACTGTCTCTTTGGAATGTTCAACTCGATGTGTTAGCCACCACCTTGGTGGTAGAATCAAGGGGTTGATTCTCACTATGTACGGTGTTCAAAAATATTTTATCGGGAGCACTAATCGCAATGCTAGTGCTACTAGATGGTTGACTTTGTTTATCGCGTGTTGGTTGTCTTTTTTCTTTGTTCTTCCTAGAATTCTCACTCTACCGATTTATCACTTCTCTAAGCCAGCTTTTTTAGAAGTTTTCAGACTTTCTGATGGTAATCTCGTGCACCTTTTTGGTTTGGAAGTGTCTAAGATTTTTTTTCTTCTAAGTTCATATTGTTCTCTGACTTTCGCATGATGGAATTTTCAAATCCTAACCTATAATCCTCCCGATTCTAATCTTTCCCTCATCCCAATAAGAGGGTGAGGGCCTGATCAGTCCTCTGTGGAATAGTTGTGGATTGAGTTTTCTATTTCAAACATGTTTATTTTGGTCCCCTTAGACTTTTCTATGATTCCCTCATATTCATCAAGAAAGTTCTCTTGGGATGGGGGAATAACTCTACCGATCCGATTCTCTTTGGTTTCGTTGGGAGTGGTATTGTTTCTTCTAAAGTTCGGGTTCTGGTTGTGATTTTGATTCCGTGTCGATTACTAACTATGACAACCATTTTTTCCATCATCTCGTCGTATCTTTTCCACATTTTTAGATAGGTGGTCATAATTTGGACTCGATGTGGAAGCTACATTGTCATCTCTATATGTTACCCTCTTCTCGGCTCTCAATCTTTCTTTCTTCTCAATCGCATTAGCCTCTACACTCATTGCTCCTTTTTGCATGTCCTCCAAAGTGTTGTAATCTCTCCTTAAGTCAGTAGGCCATGTCGGCATCAAAGCCTTTGGGGTATTTTACTAAAACCATACCTTGGGGAGGTTTCATTTGCGGAGGAAGAGCATTATAAACGCTAAACCTTGTGGAATAATGATGGACACTCTCTCCTATGTTTCTTTTAAGGTTTTCGTATTCATCTGGGGATTTGGAGAGGGTTGGTATTAACTTCCCATTTGTCTCGTGAAGGTCCGATATAAAGCGGAAAGTCTCGTGATACTATTAGGAGGTAGGCCTTTGAACCATTTCTTCACATCACCTCCTAAGCTCGGGAAAATATTCTCATTTTCGATCGTATCATCATCTATTTACATGTAGTCAAAAGAATCTTCCATCCTATCTACATGGTGTCTTTGGCTGTGGTGGACTCTTTGCGAGCTGAAATGTGGGATTTTTGATTGATAATTGTTTGGTCAATTTAGTGTGTCCTAAATTGCTGCATTAATTTTTCAATTCTAGGATTCGTGTAAGCCGACGAAGTGTGCGCACTATATGTGCAAGATAACTGCCTCTTACTTTTTGTCGTTTTTGATGATTTTTAAAATTTTTATTTTATCTTGGTTGTTTTCCTAATGTGAGATGGAAATTTTAAAAGACAAGTATGGATATAAATGTTCAAGGCAATGATTTACTTTATAATGATTATCCAAACTTCATACTTCAAATGGATTTTAAAATATACAATAACAAAACTAATTCCTAAAATAAAATGAAAATGTACCACTATACTAGTCAAACAAACAGTGAACTATTGATCATGAAACCATTACCCTTACTGCTGTGTAAACACAAAAGAACCGTACTCAAAGAAATCCAAAGATTTGCAAGTAAAGTAAAGCTAAAATCAAATTACATCAATTCATATTTTGACCCCTCACCATTAGTCTCGCTATGGCTTTTGAGGTAATCATAAACAAATTTGGAGCAATCTGATATCTAATTTGCGTAAAGAAGATGAACTAATATCAAACTACACATTCATAATTCAATCCCTCACCATTAGTCTCACTATGGCTTTCTTGGAGGTAACTGATAATGACATGAGCAATTTAATATCTAATTTGCGTAAAAATAAACTAATATCAAACTACACATTCATAATTCAATCCCTCACCATTAGTCTCGCTATGGCTTTCTGGGAGGTAATTGATAATGACATGAGCAATTTAATATCTAACTTGCAGAAAAAATAAACTAATATCAAACTACACATTCATAATTCAATCCCTCACCATTAGTCTCAGCCATGGCTTTCAGAGATAGTCGATAATGACATGAGTAGTTTAATATCTAATCTAACTAGTAAAACAAATGTACAAAACTGAAATGAATAAAACAATGCTCTGGAATTAAAAACTAAGAGAAATAAATCAGCGAGAAGGACAAAATTAATTCCATGTCATTAGTCATTACAAAAACTATGTGCAAATGCTCCGGGCTATCTATTGTAATCCGGAACAAACACCGATCAGCTTAACAACAATATAAAGCATGAAAGACTATGAACATAAGTAAAATGTAAAGCATGAAAGATTATGGACAAATATGAAACGTAAATACCATGAAAGATGTAATGTATATATACATGTGAGTGAATATGGCACAATGAACATAAGAAAAAAATGAAGCATGAAACTATACAGTAATACAAAAAACCCTACGGCGTAAAGTGTGGGCCCTCCGCACAATCCTCGAAGACGACTATCAAATACGATTACGCTTATGAACGAGAGTCTTCTCATATATTTAAAATGCGGTCATAACGGTAGAAATAATGTCACAAAGACAATGGCGTACGCAATTACATTACTGTAGCTAACTATTATGCGTATGAGAACGCATTATTTATAACATAGGGTGACATAACTAATTCCTAAAGTCTCAGCGCCGATAGAAGACACATGAACCACCACGTCCAAAGATCTAGCATTATGGCCGCCGTGAGGATTAAATCTATGGAGAGTGGCTATTGAATTCAGCTTATGGAGCCGTTTATAAGTGTTGATGTGTCTCCCGTGATTTAGAAACAACCACGCAAATCTTCACGTGATGAGAAACGAGTTCCATCACCGTGGGACTCTTCTGGTTGACCACCACTTGGCTACCTTTCGACCACCGCCCTTCTTAGGGTGAATTCGACCGAGCCAATAGGACACGATCCATGTCCATGTCATTTCTAACTTGCCCATGTGGCTCGATTTGCCCGAAGACACCCGCAATATAGACTTTAACAAAATGGATGCGGAAAGTTGCGTGCAGTACGCGAAAGTGACAAGATTCCGCAACTTAATGAGAAAAAATGTAATTCAAACAAAGTAGACACAAAAACATGAGTTAAAAACCATTTTAAATTCTCTTTTACAATTAATATGCAATGATATTGATGACTTAGAAGGTCCAGGTGAATGAAAAAGGTCTAGAAAGGTGTATAAGAAAGATGCAAGTTTGGGACTCAACATACCCCCCATCGTGAAAGGTGTCGCATGTCCTCATGCAACCAAAATTTTGATAATCCTTCTTCAATTCATATGCCTTGACACTTCAGCCGCACATCCAGTCCTCTCCTCCTCTTCCTTGGTGTCGCTAACATCCCGGGGCTTTTTTCATCAAGCATCTCGAATTTGATATTAATCGTTGCTCTACTTAACTTCCGACATTTCTTCTTCAATTTCCGTTCTTTTTTTCGCCATAGTCCCAAATTTATCATGGTATTGTCATGAATGATCTTGTCCAATTTTCTTTGCTCCTTTAATGCCTCATTTTCATTTTTAATGTGTCTATTTAAAACCTCCAACTCAAAGACTTCTGTCTCAATGATTGGACTAGATCTTCTTGTGGCTGTGTGAGGTCGAGTGGATGAGGTCTCGGGACCCGTGGTCGCTATTTCTAAAGATTCTATATAATCATACAATTCTTACTGCTTTGGGCCTATATCGGGATGTTGTTTTCACTGGGTCGTCCCCAAAATTCCATGGAGGAGAATTGACTTCAAAAATCTGGTCGAAAAGGACTCATGTCAACATCTTGAGGACTAATTTCAATATTTGATTGAGAATGTGGTGGACTATGTTCAACGTCCCTGGATGAGAATGAGATGGACTATGTTCAATGTCCGACCGAGAATGAGATGGACTATGGCCCGCCTAGAGTTTGTTCGTGTGTTTCTTCTCCCAAATCAATAAAATGGGGTCCTTTCGTTTGTGTTTTCCTCAACTTCCCTTTAAAGCCCGGAACTTCTTCTTATACGCTGTGGACTACCTGTCTTTTTGCTTTTGTTTTCCTTTCCCTTTCTTTTTTGGCCATAGCCGATCGTTCTCGAAGGTGAGCTAGTCTCTCGAACAATATTTGATGGTCTTCTTCCGAAGAAGGGGTTTGATGCATAGCCTCAATGCTTTTTCTCTCTTCAATCTTTTCCTTCTTCCTTTTAGACAGAGATTTCCTCTCTATTGGTTCTTTCAACTCGTGTTAGTAGGAGTACTTTGAGTTTCATCATTTTTTTTCTCTTTCTCCTACTCCTTCTGATGTATTGCCTTCGAGAATTTCTTGGGGTTCTTCAAAGAAATTTCTAACTAAAAATTGTTCCCATGTGTCCTTTTTTCTCTTTTAACTCGTTTTTTCAATCAAAATTTTCACAAGACCATGGTGATAAAAAATGTGGTTCTACGTCCCCCGGATGCTTTTGGACGGTCACAAACATCTTTTTCAAACTATTTAATAAAAAATATGGTAGATTGAGGGCCTAGTTGTCTAGGAAATTCATCAACGACGGGTATGATACATATACATTGACCCAAAACGTCCCTCACAGAGTGATAAAATTTTGAATGACCAACAGAAAGTGGCCCACTCTTCTTTCAAAGCATGAACAGAATTCCATTTTTTAAAAAATAGTTACATCCATACCCGGGTTACGTAGGATCACTCTCCAGTGCTTCATCACTAATGCTCTTGTTTTTGAACCAGACATTCACCTTCTTGAGGGAGTTCTGCAGAGCAACTACTATGGATGCCTCATTCACCGTAAATTTGAGGTCCCCAATTTCTACCTCCGGACCATTGAAAGACCTTGCAAAAGCTTTTTTTCACCTCTTTATGGTAACCTCTAAACTTTTGAATAAAACCGAAGCCACTTTGCCTTTTTCAATATATCTCCGACTTGCGAGATATCCTTCCATGAATTTGGGTCCCTCTCGGTTCCGTCCTCAACAATCGACCCATCCTTCCTTCTACTCTTTAAAAACTTGTTTGAGTGAGGAGGGTTCAACGGAGGTAAAAACGACCGAATGAGCTGGAAATGAGCACGGTTTATGAAATAGACCGATGATTGTAAGCTGGATATCGTGAGAATGGGTATACGGAATATAGCGTAACGAGAGAAAAAAATGGGGTGACGCGGAACGGAGAAGGGTTACGTGAGCATGGTGGAAAATGCATTTACGTAGAGATCAATAGAACAAAGAGGAGGAGTAAAACGCATCCGGCAATATTTAAAATTGGGTGGTCAGCAGAGTAAATGCAAGCACGTTTATGCAACGGCTACGGATTTTTGTGCGGCTAAGAGAAAGCCGTAGTCAAATCAACTACGTTTCTTAACTATCAACGTATAGTTGAACACTAATGAAGATCGGAGGCTTGATTATGAGGCCGTTTAGAAATGAATGCAAGGATTGTGGGGGAATCGTATAGAGATCGTGGGATGGCTACGGAGTTATCAACGCAATCATTGCATATAATGGAGCTATGGTTTATAACTATGTAAAAATGTGCTTGAATGCCATTTGAAATAAATTTTTACTCATACCTTGGAATTCTTGCCATTTTTCATTGGTCTTCAATCAGCTTGCTCCTCATTGATATCTTTAATGCCCCATGTCTTCATAATATGTCTTCAAACTCGCATTTGATTTCATGATTGTTGAACTAACATTTGGTAGTACATTTTTTTTTGAAAAATAGAGTGGTAGTCGCAAAATCGCGTCAGGTCGCGGAAATCGGTGTCGACCGTAGGGAAACAATGTCAGCAGAACCGATTACGATTATTATTTGGGTGAATGGAAATAGATGAATGATAATCGATCGAATGAAAATGGTCATGAAAGAAAATTTTATTGGTGAAATGAAATGAAATAGATGAAATGAAGTGAAATGGAATGAAGTGGAGTGAAATGAAGTGGAATGAAGTGGAATGGAATGGAGTGGGTGGTCACAAAACTTATGAAATGAAAGAGAGAGATTTTTGGAAAATATAGGGTGTCGAGTGTTCCCGATTTTCACCCTACATTTTATGTATAAGACTGCCAATCAATGATTTTTTTTTCGAGGCTTATACAATTTTATTTATTTTTTAAACTCGAAAAGAACAAAGGCTGAGGTCGGTGGAGAAGAAGAATTCTTCCGTACTAGTACTGAGTCGAAATTTTCTTGAAACATTTTTGAAAAATTCTCTTTTGAGAGTGGCTTATGATAGAATTTTAATTTGTGGCCATTCACAATAAGAGGAGTTTGAAATTCATCAATGGTCTTGATTCTTACCGCTTCATTGCTAAAGATCTTGTCAATCTCATATGGCCCAAGCCAATGAGTCCGAAATTTTCCTTTAAAATATTTAAACTTGGAATCAAGTAACAATGCCCAATCTCCTTCTTGAAACTTCTTCTCTTTGATGTATTTTTTCATGCCATTTAGCTCTTTGATATTGAACTAGATCGGCTTTCTTAGAATTGCCACTTGTCCGATCTCATCTAGCTCATTCAACTGCTCCATTCTATGCTTTTGAGCTTTCGATAAATCCATCCCCAATTGAACTGCTATCTTGAAGGTCTTGACTTGGAACTCAATGGGGAGCAAGACTTCCTTCCCATAAACAAGTTCATAGGGAGAATGTCCCGTTGTATTTCTCCATGTAGTTCTCAGTAGGCCCACAAGGCTTCGTGAAAGCCTTTCTCGCCCAATCTCTTCTATGTAGATGAACAGCTTTTGGTGATGATACTTTCGAGAACTTTGTTTGTAGACTCCACTTGACCATTTTCTTGCGGATGGTAAGGAGTATATCTTCTGTGCTTTATTTTGTATTCTTCCATCAACTTCTCCACCAGAGTTGGATGTGAATTGGCTTCCACGATCTCGTCACAATTTCTCTTGGAACACCAAAGCGAGTAAAAAATATCCTCATAAAGAAAATTAACAATCCCGAATTTTCAATGAGCGGTACTACTAATGCTTTGGCTTCTACCCATTTAGTAACATAATCAGTACAAATCGCATATACTTCTTTTTCTTAGATGGTGGATTAATAGGTCCAATGAAATCTAAAGCCCATTTTTCAAAGGGTTCGATGAGTACTTTTCGTGTTTGCAATGGCATTTCATTTGAAAGGGTAGGTTTCCCTACTCTTTGGCAGTATCTCACACCTTTTGACATATTGTTTTGCATCTTTGAAGAGGGAAGGCCAATAATATCCTAAAGAGAGGATTTTATAGTTTCGTCCTTTTGTCGACAAAGTGTCCACTGCATGGTTCATCATGACATGCCTTAAGGATATCATGCATTTCATCTTCTCTGACACATCTTCCGATCACAAGATCTGGCCCTGTTTTAAACAATTCGTTAGAAATCCATGAATATTTTGAACTCTCCCCGTATAATCTTTCTTTTTTTCACTTGGAAACAAATGTGAAGGCAGTTTCCCACGTAACCAAATAGTTAGCAATATCTCGCATACCAAGGAGTCTTAATAGTTACGCAAACAAGTATTCATCGGGAAACTTATCCTCTACAGAGAATATTCTTTAGTATTCTAAATCCTAGACAAGAAATCAGCTATCGTATTTTGTTTCCCTCGGTCTATCCAACACAGGTAATATTGAATTCTTGCAAAAGTAGGAGCCATCTTGTCACTCGCCATTAGTAATAGGTTTTTTCATTAGATATCTAATCTGCAGAATGGTCGGTATGAATAAAAGTTTCATAGCCCTGTTATGTAATGTCTAAACTTATTGATTGCATGGACAACGACTAAAAAACTCTTTTTCAATCACAGTATAGTTCAACTCGGTGGGAGTTAAATTTTTCACCGGTATAATAAATGGCATAACGGACTAAATCTTTTTGACCCAACATAGCTCCCAGAGTCGTATTTGAAGCATCCGTAGAAATATGGAAAGGGAGTTTCCAATTTGGTCCTCTTAAGATAGGTGCTTTAGATATTCTTGTTTTCAAAGTTTCAAAGGTCGATTGACAATCGAGATCCCATTTGAATTCACAATCTTTTGTGTATGATTTGAAGAGTGGAGATGCTATTTTGGTGAAGTTTTCTATAAATCTTCTATAGTATCCAAAGTAAATCCTAGAAAACTTCTAACATCTCTTTGACAATTTGGAATAGGCAGCTTGGAGATGACTTCAACTTTTGATCTATCAACCTTAATCCCATCTCCTGAAATATGATGCCCCAAAACAATACCTTCAATAAACATCATAAAGCATTTTTCATGACTTAATGAAAGGTTTGTTTCTTTACATCTTATAAGAACTTTTTCCAAATTTTCTAATGCCTCTTCAAATGAATTACCATAAACTGTAAAATCATCCATATAAACCTCTACACAATCATGGATTAGATCGGAAAAAAATTCCTAGTACTACTCTTTGGAATGTTGCGGGTGCATTACATAACCCAAAAAGGAAGCACTCGATAGGAAAAAGTTCCCCCATGGACAGGTAAATGTGGTCTTATCTTGATCTTCGAGGTGCTACCTGAATTTGATTATAGCCACTAAAACCATCCAAAAAATGAAAAAGTACTTTTTGCTCGCTAATGTATCTAATACACTGATCAATAAAGGGCAAAGGAAAGTGATCCTTTAAAGTTGCTTTGTTCAATTCCTTGTAATAAATGCATACCCTCCATTTACCATTCTTTTTAGGTACTATAACCAAAGGAGAAACCCATCGGCTATCTAAAATTGGATAAATGAAGTTTACATTGAGTAGTTTTTGGAGCTCTTCTTTCACTATCTCCCTAAGATTTGGATTCATCCTTCTTTGAGGTTGTCTCGATTGGTCTATCTGTTTTCCTCAATATAGATATGATGAATGCAGGTCTTAGGATCAATACCTTTCATATCAGTATACTCCCATGCAAATGCGATGAGAATGTTTTTGCAAGATTTTGGTTAGTTCTTCCCTGCTGTGACTTTTCCAAATTTTTTGTTAATATTCAATATTTTTTTCTCGGAAAAATCTCAATGGTAGAACTACCAAACTCTTCCATAGAGTAAAGAGACATTTGTCTTGATGATAAATATTCAATGTTAGATTCCAACTCGAAATTGTGTGGGGTCATATTCTCGAAGATGTCTCAAAAATTTTCTAATGTGTTCGAAATTTGACTATCCTCACTGATTTTGTAAATGGTAAAGACAAAGGGTTGTATAATATCCTCATCATCAACCCATTCATTGTCTCCTACTTGTGATTGCTTTTGCTCTGGAGGATACAAATTGAATTTCTTTCTCGAATTACCATTAGAAATGTACATATCCCCATATCTACAACTAATGAAAGCATCGATTGTGGCTAGTGAAGGTCTTCCTAAGATAAGTGGGTGCCCTCCTAGATTACTCTTGGGAGTCAAAATCATAAAATATACTGGATATTCCCAAGAATCCGAGATCGAAATATCTTCTAATACACCATCCGGTTTAATAATTGATCGATCCGCAAGTTGCGATAAAGTAGGTGTAAAAAAGAAGGTTAGGGAAGTTTAAGTCGGTCCATAGTCTCGTCTACTCATAATGTTGATAAAGCGCCCTAAGTCAATCAATGTGTTTGGAATTTCTATCCCATTTATATGTGTCTTGACAATTGGACTTCCGGATCTACATACTTCGCATGGTAATTTTTCCCATCATGATATACGCAATTTTTTCCTACCAGGTGGATTCTTCTTGTATCTTTTAGTTTCCTTCCCTGGTCTTTTGAAACTCAACTCCTTTATTGTTTTTTGCTAGAATAGGAATATCTCGAATGGCTTGTAGCAAGGGAATCTTGATACAAACATTTTTTTAATTCATCTAGAAAATCATAGTTATGCAACAAGATTTGTTTTTCCACCCCCCCTTATCAATTTGTAGTCTTTCGAGAAAAGGAGGTGTGGATGAAGATGCGGAGTTGCTCAACTATAGGAGTTGTGGGGGTTAACTTTTCTTTCTCTTTTTGAATGTTTTAATTTTGAATAGATGCTTCCTCGGAACCCTTATTGGCTTTAAGAGAATCTTCCTCAAAGGTATCTTGCTCTTGGACATCTATAGAAGGTTTTTCTAAAACTCTACCGGACTCGAGTTGTACATCATTGAGAGGAACAATCATATAGGTAGGAAATTGTTGTCCTTCTATCATGTAAGTATTCGAGGATTTTTTATTGTTAGGATTTGGCAATGGGTTGAAATTGGAAGTTGATTTGTCTTTTGTTGGTATGGAAGCATGAGTTGAGGATTTGGATTTTGTTGAGAAGGTTGTTGTTGTGGAAATGGCAATGAAAGTTGTGGATTTGGGTTTGGAAGTTGTGGAGCTTGTTGATTTTGAAAAGATGGAGGATATTGATAAAATTGAGCAAATCTCCCATAAGTATTTTTCATCCCTTGTACCCATGGTCGATGTGGATTTTGATGTTGGGGCCAAGGGTTGTTGCCAAGGATTCCAATTTGGTGGGGTTTGAAGATTCATAGGGTTGTTAAACCCTTGAGTTTGTTGCCCTCGCCAAGGTCTTCTTACAACAAAACAAAGAGATTCTACTCGAATTTGGATCTTCTTGAAAGACAGACTTTGAGTCACGGGAATTGAAGGACAATCCTTGGTCTCATGATTCTCTCGAACAAATCATACATGTTTCTACAACTTTTGCATCCAAGGGACATTCCCTTAAAGCATGTTTCTTCTTGCATTTCAGACAAAAGATGGCTAAAGCATCCGTTTTCCCGTCTACGCTTGTTTTGGATCTTAAGGGTGTCTAGTTGTTCACTAAGGCTCCCTAAGATATCAGCTTTTGAATTCATCAAGCATATTTCCAATCTCGCCCTAATTACTCGATCCGATGTTGCGATTTGTTAGCCCCGATAAGAGAAGGATCCCTAGGCCCTTTTCTGTTTTAGATTTTCCTCTTGAGAGATGGACACATAGTTTTGTTATGTCACGAAGTGGAAGTTGAGAAATGTCTCCTTTTCCCATCATGTTTAAAATATCTATCCATTCATCTCTGGTGGATTTTAATATAAGGGCTTTCAAATTCTCATCATCTAAGTTGCTCATCTTTGATCTTTTTAAGTTGTATTGAAATCTTTCAAGTAAATCCTCCAGATTTTCATCTTCTTTTTGCACCATTTTGAATACCTCATCCTTGTGATTGGTGGGCATGCAATAGTCCAAGTATCTATCCAAAAAATGTTTGTTTCATATCATTCCAAGTCCTAATAGATTGGGTGGCTAATCCCATGAACCATTTCAAAGTGGCTCCCTTCAATGTTGAAGGAAATAATTTGAGTTTTTGAGAGTCTTCCATATAGTCATAGGTTCGGCACACAACTTCAAACTCAAACAGAAATATTTCGGGATCCTCACTTCGCAATCCATAAAAATTAGGGAGGACAGACGTGTGAGATGTTTTTCATTGTTGTATGAGTTTCCTCATCAACTATAGGGAATCCAAACAAGTTGTCTCCTTCCCTATTTCTTCCATTATTACCTTCATCATTGTTGTCTCCATTGTTTCCTCCTCCTCTAACTCTACCTCTACCTCCGAATGCATCTATTATTTCCTCTCGCCATGATAGTTTCTTTAGAGTCCTCAAATTCCTCTGGTTCTTCTATCAAGGGAGGATGAGAGGGATTCTTTTCCTTTTCTTCTTCGGGTGATTCTACTTCTTTGATTACAATATACTCTCCTTTAGAAGTAAAGAAGGATCCTTTTCTAAATGAGATTTGGTAGGTGGTGTAGGAGAATCCTCTAATTCGAAATCTGCTCCTTAAGGCTAGGGGTAGATGATGGTGAATCTTGTCTATGCCTTGAAGAAGATGGAGTTGTGAAAAATAGAACTCTTGGCTCTAGCTATAAACCTTCCCCTAGAATCTCTTGCTCTATGCATGTCATTTTTATTATTATTATTATTATTTTTTTTTAAGTTGGGCTAATAATTCTCTTTACGATCTTCCAAGTCACACTAGGTGCAAGAAAAGAGAATACTTAAGAAATTATTAAACCAATAACTCTCTTTTTCGATCCTCCAGGATCACACTAGGTGCAAGAGGAGAGCATACTTCAAGAAGTTATCAAGTTTTCCCTTCTTTTTTATTGTTTTTTTTTAAGAAATTGGCTACCTAGTTACACTTCCCCCGAGAATGAGCGCAAAAATGTTTGGTCAATTTAGTGTGTCCTAAATTGCTACATTAATTTTTCAATCCAGGATTTGTAGGTCGACGAAGTGTGGCACACTATATGTGCAAGATAACCTATCTCTTACTTTTTTGTCGTTTTTGATGATTTTTTTATTTTTATTTTATCTTGGTTGGTTTCCTAATGTGAGATGGAAATTCTAAAAGACAAGTATGGATATAAATGTTCAAGGCAATGATGTCCTTTATAATGATTTCCCAAACTTCAAACTTCAAATGGATTTTAAAATATAAAATAACAAAACTAATTCCTAAAAAGAAAATGAAAATGTACAACTACACTAGTCAAACAAACAGTGAACTATTGATCATGAAACCATTACCCCCTATCATTGATGTAAACAAAAAAGAAACTATACTCAAAGAAATCCAAATATTTGCAAGTAAAGTAAAGCTAAAATCAAATTACATCAATTCATATTCGACCCCTCACCATTAGTCTCGCTATGGCTTTCGGAGGTAATCATAAACAACTTGAGCAATATGATATCTAATTTGCGAAAGAAGATGAACTAATATCAAACTACACATTCATAATTCAATCCCTCACCATTAGTCTCGCTATGGCTTTCGGAGGTAACTAATAATGACATGAGCAATTTAATATCTAACTTGTAGAAAAAATAAACTAATATCAAACTACACATTCATAATTCAATCCCTCACCATTAGTCTCGCTATGGCTTTCGGAGAGTAGCTGATAATGACATGAGCAATTTAATATCTAACTTGCGAAAAAATAAACTAATATCAAACTACACATTCATAATTCAATCCCTCACCATTAGTCTCGCTATGGCTTTCGAGGTAACGATAATGACATGAGTAGTTTAATATCTAATCTAGCTAGTAAAACAAATGTACAAAACTGAAATGAATAAAACAATGCTGGAATTAAAAACTAAGAGAAATAAATCAGCGAGAAGGACAAAATTAATTCCATGTCATTAGTCATTACAAAAACTATGTGCAAATGCCGGGCTGTCTATTGTAATCTGGAAGCAAACACCGATCGAGTTAACAACAATATAAAGCATGAAAGACTATGAACATAAGTAAAATGTAAAGCATGAAAGATTATGGACATAGATGAAACGTAAATACCATGAAAGATGTAATGTATATATACATGTGAGTGACTATGGCACAATGAACATAAGAAAAAAATGAAGCATGAAACTATACGAGTAATACACAAAACCTTGGCGTGTACGGGGCCCTCCGCAAAATCCTCTGGGAAGCGACTATCAAATACGAATTACGCTTATGAACAGGAGTCTTCTCATATATTTAAAATGCGGTCATAACGAGAGAAATAATGTCACAACGACAATGGCGACGCAATTAAATTACGTAGCTAACTATTATGCGTATAAGAACGCATTATTTATAACATAGGGTGACATAACTAATTCCCTAAAGTCTGCGCCGATAGAAGACACGTGAACCACCACGTCCAGAAGATCTAGCATTATGGCCATCGTGAGGATTAAATCTATGGAGAGTGGCTGTTGAATTCGGCTTATGGAGCCGTTTCACGAGTGTTGATGTGTCTCCCGTGATTTAGAAACGGCCACGCAAATCTTCACGTGATGAGAAACGAGTTCCATCACCGTGGGACTCTTCGGTTGACCACCACTTGGCTACCTTTGACCACAACCTTCTTAGGTGAATTCGACCGAGCCAATAGGACGCGATCCATGTCCATGTCATTTCTAACTTGCCCATGTGGCTCGATTTGCTCGAAGACACCCGCAATATAGACTTTAATAAAATGGCTACGAAAGTTGCGACGAATTTACGGGAAAGTGACAAGATTCCACGACTTAATGAGCAAAAAATCTAATTCAAACAACGGACACAAAACATAGTTAAAAACCATTTTAAATGCTCTTTTAAAATTAATATGCAATGATATTGATGACTTAGAAGGTCCAGGGTGAATGAAAAAGGTCTAGAAAGGTGTATAAGAAAGATGCAAGTTTCGGACTCAACAATAATCATTGGGGTAAGAGTACAAGAGGTCGGTAAGACCAGAGGTATACCACGCCGCTATAATTATGTTCGATGGGGTAAAGGGTTATCTTGAGCAGCTGGTATATGAATGACAGGGATATTATGACCAGCAGAAGACTGTTGAGCAGATTTAGGGTGGCAGAGCCCCAAGTTTTGCAGGAAGTGAATATCAGGGGGTGTATATGGGGGGGTCTCTCTATCCCTAATGTGTTGATCGCTATGAGATGGTGAACCGGGAAATTCAAGGTCTGGCTAGTCTAGAACACTGAGTGACCTAGTTCTTGGTAGTCTATTTGGTAGGTCTAGGTCAAAAGGTGGGTCTAATAGAGCTGTAAAGTCTTCTGGTATAGAGTTAGCTCTATGGCTGTGGCTGGAAATAGTTGGTCTTTTAGGTGCAGGAGATCTCTTGAGGATGCTCTCAGGGTTATTAACTATTTCAGGTGGGTTTGGGTTGGGATAAGCTCTTGTGTGAATATTTCTTGGAGCCAGAATGCTATTTTCACAAAGGAGCTTAACCCTACTTGTTACTTCTACTGTGGTTGATGTTGTTATGGAGGCTGGTCTCCCAGTGGAGTCTTATGTGCACCAAGATAATCCGCAGGCCTACTGATCACCATTGGAGTCTTTGGTCTTTAAAGAACTATGGAGTCGCCAGGTGGAGGGTTTAGGATGCTTCTGGAGGGTACATTGTCCACCATAGTGCTTATGAAATATCCATTTTCAAGGATATATTCAAAACACAGCAAACTCTAACCAGAGATTAACTGGGAGGGCTTTTACCAGATATGTAACCTCTGAAAGAGTGTGAGATGTAGAGGCTACCTGGCCCTTTCCAGACTCTGTCTAAGAGTGTAGGGGAAACACAACAAGTGGATATAGCAGTTAAGGGTATTTCAAAGTTCCGTCCCTAGCGGAGTCACCATTATGTTGGGGTTCCCATGTTTTGGCCAGATTGGCAAGACCAAAAGATGAGACAACATCAAAACCACTTTCAGACCTCAGGATCTAGCCCCGGGGTCCGTAGAGGGGTCCCTCATATAAGCAAAGGTTTTATGTCTTTGAAGCCTGGGGCAGCAGATATTAGGCTAGTTATAAGGCTCACGAGCCTGCTTGCATGTATGTTTGGTCAGCCGGGATTCAAGAAGAAGGGTTCAATGTAAGACAAGGATGAGCAAAGAGGAATTTACAAAGGAGCCATACTCCAATGGAACATCAAGACCATCAAATGGAGCTCTTAAAAGGTTTTACTTGCAATTCAATATGTGCTTTCAGTTGTGCTAACATCTAAAGCATTGGATCTTAAAGATGATTATGTGGTGGGAAAGGAAAGAAAGAAGGTGAAAGAAAGGAAACTCTCCGAGGTGACCTTTTAGAAATCGTATCCAGGGACAGGGCATACCATTGACCACCTGTGATTCTAAAATCCAAAGGCTAACTCTTCAGACAAGAGACATTAAAGATTTAGAGCACAAAGTTAAAGACCTGAGATCAGAGAGAGACTTTGAACTCTCAATGCTTCGGCCTCCAGCTTGAGGGATCTTAGAAAAGGTTCAATTAACTGAAAAGGATCCTAGTGAGATAGAGATAGAGTTCTAGACCTCCCAGTGTTCCCAATTCATTCAATTAAATCCTAACAAGAACATCTAAGAACAGATTCATTAATTCATACATCAGCTAGCAGGCAATAACATCCACTACACTGGTTAAATTAATTGAAATCAAACCTTAGATAACACATATAGCAGAAAAAATTGAAGGCAAGGAGAGCAGAAACATAGGGTACCTAACAAGGGTAAATCCTATGCTAGATTTCTGATGCGAGCCAGTAGAAATGAAATGAGGTGAACTGCTAAATAAAAAAAATACAGAGATAGGAAAACATCACCGCTGCTTTAGATCAGGATCCAAAGAAATGTGCTTGTCATATTAAAGAGCAACACCAGTCAAGTACAACATTACCAATAGCTGGATATTCAGTCTGAAAACATCTTCCTCAGCCTATCTTACAACTTTACACAGAGACTATATCTCAAAAGAAACAGCTTGTAATTTCTCTGATAACCGATCAACCCCTACCAATGAGTTTCTTCATGAAATTTATAGCTAAAAGAGAGCAGAGGAGGTAGGTGAAAACTAAATGAAGCATTAGAACTAAGAAGAAGAAGAGGGTCGAGACCTCGTTCTGTTTTAAATTCTGGACATTTATCTCTGGTACTCTTTGGATGAAAGAGTGGTCTTCGCCAGGCTTCCATTTACTCCAGGTATGTCTGTGATGTACTTGCTGTAACACTCTGGTGAACTAAAAAAAAGGTAGAATAATGATGCTAAGGTCTGCCATACTGTGTAACAAATTCTTCTGATAGCATAGGACTGTTGTCAGGGCTGGAATTTCCTCAGGAACACGGTATAGAATGGAGATAGTATGGGCACTTCGTCCTTCGTGGAAAGGAAATACTGCTGATGTAAAACCCTGATAGTATTGTTTTCTGCGCGCTGGCCCTTCCATGCGATCCATGATGTCTTTGAACTGGTACCTTGCCCTTTAAACACTGGATTAAGGCTTAAGATCTTCAACAATGTGCCTTAGACCTTTAATTCCCTCACTGATACTCTTTGCCACTTCGAACTATCTCTGTCAGTGCAAAAAACCAAGCTTTGATGGCGCTGGAAGGGTTTTGTATAGTTAAACTCTGTATTTTTGATGAAAATCACACTCCAGTACCTTCCCAGGCTCTTCTCTGTGGTATCAGGCTCTGATCCTCGTTTTCACCGAGCTCTGCGTCACTGTAACGTCGACTGTGAATCATGGCGGTTGCCCACCTGCCTGTAACCCTGCAAAACACGAAAACAGATTAAGAAAACCATGCATTGGGGATGATGAATGCAACGGGGACAATGGGAATGGCCATGCAGGTTGTCGAAATGGTGGAATAGTTGTAGGTTGATGGCAGAACACGCAGCGAACAGTGGAGGATGGAGAGGTGGAAATTTTAACATAAATCATTTAAAATTTGACCTTTGAATGAATTATATAGGGGACAGACGAAAAGAGTGATGAAAACACGTGGAGTGGTGACGTGGCGGGACCGGGCGATGGTGGGGCTAACTTTAAATCTGGACCGTCCGATCTCAGGAGGAGATCGACAGCTGAAAATGCATCGGGGGGCGATGGATAGTGGGCCAGGGGCTCCGCTCGGCTTGGTTATCGTCCGCGCATCTTCGGGGCGCGATCACCGTTGGATGGACGGTCGTAGATCGGATGGTGTACATTCATATCACGCCGGGTCAAATGCCGAACGTTAACGCGCGATGGGGGGTGGTTTTTGAACAATGCGCGAGACACGTGTCCTACGGTGAATGGCATCGCTCCGAAATGAGAAAAACCGCCCATCCTCCAATGGTGGTGCGATAGAAACCGGCTGGTTTTTGAATAGTGTTGGTGTGGGGACCACTGGGGCGGACGAACTATTGACCTTCGGATTAGCAGGTTGAATGAACGGTGGATTATGCGATCAGGCGGTGAAAGGAGTGGGCCACGGGCGCGGCGTTGATCTGTGACGACCGTCCGATCTGTACAGATCAACAGTTTAAAATGCTCACGATATATAATTGTGGTTAGCACTGTCTGCCTTGGCACCTGGTTCTAGCGTCGAGGTCACGTGGTGGAAAAGATAAGGGGGCTAGTGCCGAAAGGTGCTAAGCCCATCTATATCTAAAACATGGTTTTTGGCCCATTCTTAGAGCATTTTAAGGCCAATAAAGGGTAACGATAGGGGAAAGAAAGGGAAACTAGGCCAAGCCAGGGGTGTGTGTAGGATGTAAAGGGGATTTTGGGAAGATTTAGAGGATAAGAGGGGAATTTTGACAAAGGGGAAAAAGGGGTTAAAATGGGGCATTCTGCAGGGATACAAGGGGCAAATGTAGGTTTTTGGAGCACAATTTTTTGCAATCCGTGAGAATTTTTGGATGGAACAGTAGAGGAGAATAACCAAAGGGCAGAGGGTATGAAATATCTTTCAAGGATGATGTGTCTTCAGGGGAGATGCATTCCTTGAAGGCTCAAAAACAATTTAGCCTCGTTTGTCAAAAATTATAAAGGGGCTAACAGCTAACAAACTCTTTTATACCCTATTAAAACAATTCAGGTAAAAACCCTATTCAAATTTGAACTTCTTTTATATTCCACTTCTCTCACTATTCTATGCTAATTTCAGTCATTGTTGGAAAAATCATTGCTTTGAATGTGGTGGTCAAGGATCGAAATGTAAATGCACAAGTTTTTAAGATCAAATACCTGAGGACTCTGAGTTTTAAAAATAGAAACTAATACAAACAAAACCACTTTCAAATGTTAAAAGAACAGGGAACTTGGAAACTGATATTGATAATAGGAATGAAAATTTACCTTTACCCATTGCAGTAGTGGAAAATATCCCACCCTGCACAGTCTTGAGAAGAGTATCATATTAATTAGGACCAGACCACTTCTGATGAGCGAGAGTTTCAACCCCATTTCCCCTTTCTTGTCTTTGGACCTGTTGGACGTAAGCGAGCATATCCTTCTTGGCATAGTCCCTTGCAAAGGTGTCAATGACTAGTGAATCAACATGGAATCCAGCTAGAGTGATGAACTGCCAGCAAAATCCCAACTTGATATCTGAGGAATGAAGGTAATCATCTATTCATCGCTCATGTGAGTAGCATCCCAATTGAAATAAGGTGACATATTTTAGGCCAACATCAGGCCTGGATGCTTTGATTTCACACCTTCTGAAAACTCCTTACATTCTACCATGTCAGGGCTTGATGTCTCCATCTAAATTAGGTCTGCATGAGGGCCAAAATCCCAACCCCTGACAATAGCACCCTTGGTGGAACCTTGGAACCTATAAAATCCTTCTCTGGTTCTAGGAAGATCCCAATCCCAAAACACATCGGAAAACCCCAATCTCTCTGCCAGTTCCTGGGCTTCAAAGTGGCGGAGCTGATCAATCTTGTTGAACCAGAGATCAATCATATTTTCTTTCTCTTGATGTGGGATAGCCAGTTTCCTAATAGCACCCACTACAACTTCAAAAAACAACCTTAAATTGGCTATACCACTACTAGAAATGATGAAATTAGTGACTAGGTGACTAAAAAAGTTAGTCACCACAACTATTTGTAGTGAATTACTACTAAATTTGAACAATTTTAAGTGACCCAAATAAAAACAACTAAATTAAACAAATAATTTAGTCTAGGGATAAAATAAACGACTAGATAATAAGTGACCCAACTAAAAACAACTAACTTAAATGTCTAAATTAGTCTAGGGATAAAATAAATGACTAGATAATAAGTGACCAACTAAAAATGACTAAATTAAATGACTAATTTAGTCCATGAATAAAATATATGACTAGGTAATAAGTGAAAAAATTAAAAATGATTTAACGTAAATTAATACTGTAGTCCAAGTCCTCGAATGCAGGTGACTCGCCGCGAACGTGTGAAGCCAATTCTTCCCATGCACATGCTAACAATGTCCTACATAGCCAGATTTAACCTGATGTGGAACCTCCCCTCTGAAATCACTCACATGGGCACTTTGCTACACTTGATCTTCTACCATACTCTGAATCACATTCTAACCCAAGTGAATTGTCCCAACTCGCATATGCGAGCGTGCCACAAAATCACACAACATCTACGCTCGTGCCACAGGACTTCAAAAGGTGTGGTCTCTCCTCATACTGTCATCCACTTGCTGCTCCAGTCAGCCTCCTTAGCCTTCTCTGCCTTCTCCCTTTCCATTCTTTTGTTGCTTCAGTTTCCCTATGCACTCCCCCTGTTGCACGCTCTCCCTCACGCACACCACCTTACTAGTGCTAGCCTGTTGGAGGCTTCTCCCGCTGCTTCCCTTTAGGCTACACGTCCCAAACGGTGTCCCCCTTGGCTGCGCACCTCCCTCTGGAATTTCTCACTTCTTTGGATTCATCCCATTGTGCGCTTTTTGAGGCACGTATCCTTGTTGCGTGCCCCCCTTCTGCATGCCCCCTTGCTACGTAACCCTCTATCGTGCACCCCCCTGTTGTGATTCTCTGCTATGCACTCTCTCATTGTGCACTTCATTGCTCTTAGACCGGTCTCCCCCTCTCTACCTATGAGCCCCCCTATGGCTCCACGACAATGCCAAAATACTATTAGGGGCAGCCAAATAGGTGAGTTCGCGGGTCTATATCAACGTGGACAGGATCACCGCTTAGAATCCATTGAAGGCTCCTCCTTTGGCATCCATGATAAGGAAGCACCTCATCAGTCTGAGCACACCCACAAAGAAATCGCCTTAAACCCAGAAACCAGAGGGGCAGAAGAGGCCCCAGGAAGCCCACCATTTCACACTCTGAGTTTCCCACTCCTCAAAATATCGAGCCTCTCCTAGCTCAAGAGGCCCTAGAGGAGGATACAGATGTGTGGATAATGGATTTGGATGGAGTCTGGACAAGAATTCCAGATGCAGAGTACCCAGTCTCTCCTATCTTTTGCGTAGCTACTACAAATCCAACACGTGTGCCTTCTACTGAGGAGGAGGCCATCGCGCAGGAATACGAATGCCACATCGAGGAGGAGGACCTAGATATAGAGGATGATGAAGGAACACAATGACTATGCGGTTGCTCAGTTATTTTCTATTTTTTGTTATTTAAGCACATACTATAGATCTTTTGTTTTTATATGTGCCACAACACACTTTGTAAATAATTATTTTTTGATGCTATTAAGGGGTTGGTTTCCTCCTATGAGGCGCCCCCAAACCTGTGCTATTTTGAAAGACTCTAAGGCTAAGATTGGTTAAGCATCACTTACCATCTCAGCCCCACACCTATGTAAATTTTTATTTTGATCTAATATAGTTTAGCCTAACTTAAAAAAAAAAAAAATACTGTAGTCCAAGAATAAAATATGACCGAATAGGAAGTAAAGAAGTATATGATTTAGTCATCTATGCTAGTAATTTTTATTTGTGTCACTCTGGAAATGGAACAGTGCCATTTTGATATTAAAGTGTTACATTTCACTAAATTTTGACACTGCAAATGGATTCAAAGATAAAGGGGGTCTCTGAATATATCTTCAGTGTTAAAATTTAGAGACAAAGGGGTTGCTTCCCCACATTCATGGATGTTATCCACAATAAACTTGTTAGTGTGGATTGGCGCACCTTACTCAAGATATTTGATCTAGGCATTTGATAGTGTAAAACTAGCCAAATACCCATCAACACTAATAACAAATTTTTTAGATAACCCTTATTTTCCATGCAAAAATACTCAAGAGATATTTTTCCACATTTGTGAATACATGTTAAAAATAATTATAACCAAATTAATCACAAATTAATTATAAATATATTTCCATGTGTTCTTATGCTTTGATATAAAAGTGCATGTTTAAATTGTTTTTTAATGAAAGGAATGTTTAAAAATGTAATAATAATATTATTCACTTAAAATATAGGTGAAAAGCTTCTAGAAAATTTATGCAAACATTATAAATCTTAAAAATAGCTTAAAAGATGAATTAATCTATTTTTTCATTTTCTTATTTTAAAAAACATACTTTTTTTTCTTATTTTTCAAGAAAAATAAAAAAAATTATCTTCAAATTTACAACTTCACAAATATTTAAAAAGTTTAATACTATTCAATATCTGAACCCAAATCAAAGTGGTGGAGGCAAAAATAAAAAATGATGGATGGAAAAATCAAAGAAAAGCTTAAAAAATGAAAGATAATTGGTATATTCCCATGCAACATTTCTAAATGCCTTTCTCTCTCACTGTCACACAATTTGATTATTGGAAACCAACACCAAGTCAGAAAGAAACCAAACAGAGAGTGTGGAGCATATTTTACATGTGAATGTAAATATATGGCATCAAAATTCAATGTGTTCCGGGGGTTTTGGAGCCATTTTATCTCTGTGTTTGGTTTTTGAACTAAAATGGAATTGAATTTGCTGAGGTTTTGAGGATTTTTGTCCAAAGTTATATAGTAGAACGATGGATTGGTGGATCTGTTCCTATGGCTTCACGAAGCTCTAGTGCAATAGGGTTGAAGGGTTTGGCCCAGCTTCTGGCAGAGGATTTGAATCAAATTACTGAATGAATAGCCACCTACATCATTCATTTCTAAAATGGAAGAGTATGTTAGAGATGCCCCAACAGCATCATCAGTCCATAGGGAGTCGGTATGAACATTTACCTTAGGAGAATATACAGTTTATTAAAGTCATCTAAGTTTCATTTTGTTTGTTATTTCCAAAGCTCTAGTGAGTTTTTCTAATAATTATTCCTTTTTAAATAAATATTCATTAATATTTTGTTGTTTCTCGAATAGAAGACTGAGTCTTCTCCAAAGATTTTATCTCTGGAGTACAAGAAAAAATTAGAACCCCAGGATGAAGCACCACTGGTTTCTTCCTTAGTCCCATTCGACCTTTGGTTTTCTTCTTGACAAATACTATTAATGATCCTGCTACACATATTAATTTTGTGGTAGTCTTGAGACCTGCAATAGAATGAATATTATTATTATCTAAACCCCTAGTACATAGAAAACATAGTTGCAGTGAAGTCAACCTCTTTGATGTCTACTACCACTGATTTGGGTTCGTCAACTACTGGATTTACCCATGATCTTTTACTTTTGTGATGTGGTTAGAATTGTACTGAAAATAGCATTAAAAGAACACATATGCATGCTTTAAGAAAGAGGAAACGAGACAATAATCAACAACATAAGAACACGAGAAGTTGATAACAGAGTTCACCCAATGTAGGCTACGTCTCGGGGCCCGGTGTCAAAATGGGGTAGGCCGCTTCATATAGTGTTGAAAATGGTGATGATGTACATGGACTATGTTTTCTATCATATAAGGATATATGCCCTCAACATGAGTGGTTGGTCTCTCGATGAGACGTTTCGATAAAAAAACTCTCACTCACAATAGGCCTCTTATCAACATGACATAATCCCACACAAGGTGACGATGAGGATCCCTTAAACAAGGTTACATAGGGATCATAACAATCCATGACGAATACATCTCACATGAAGTAGAAACATAGATCCCGCAAAATAAATCAAGCAAGGATCTAAACAACATATTACATCTCATAGAAAATGATAAAAGAGGCACATGATATCAATACTACATATTCCTCAACCCTTGAATTTGGTTGAATAAGTGGATGCTCAGCTGCTGAATCTAGCTACACCATCGAATTCGTGCCAACGAGAGACATAAAATCGACTATCCACAATTGGGAATCTGACACTGTCACTCCAATATAGAAAATGGCCGAAAAATGGGAAGCTCTACTATTGAAACAGACATCGTCATTGGATTATAGTCACCGAGAGGTGTAAAATCGACATAAAATTTGTCAAAAAACTAACTTTGGAAAGTTCTGTGCCCCAGGGAATATTTCTGATGCCCCTCAAGATTCCCTGGGCAAGGTTTTGCCCCTCTGTCCACTCATGGTTCTGCACCTACAAATAAAAAAATATTAAATGTTGAAAAGTGCGCTGGTCCTCCAAGTTCTGCCTCCACTTTGCTCAGGGCTCCATTGGCCTCCTATGCCCTATCTTGTGTATTCTCCATCTTTATCCATGGTTTCCTTGAACCATTTGAATGGAATTTTATAACAAAGTGTGAGGGTGAATAAGACAAAGTGTGAGGTTTTCACATTGGTTGGCATAATCATATTAAGATACTTTTTGTTGGGAGGTTTTGGATTCAAATCCCATTGACTCCCAATATTGTTTTAAAGCCCAATTTTAGTTTTAATATAGTTTTTTCAAACTATAATATATGGAATCATATGTCCATATTGTAATGACTCCCAAAAAAATTGGAATAAGAAAAAAAATGGAGGTTGCACCATCCAAGGCCACTTGAGCCTAATTTGAGGTGTCATTTGGCACCATGTGATTGGGCCATGTGGCAAGCCCTCATTGGTCCACATCATATGCTACCTCTACCACCTACTTGCCATGTGTTGACTTGTGGTGTTGCCACATCACCTTTTTGTGGGTCCACATTTTTTGTTGACTATGCTGCCACATTAGCTTTTTGGGTCCTACTAGGCCTACAACATGTCATCCATACAGCTTGCCACGTGGTAGAATGTTGAATTTGAATTGTTTATTTACTGTTTGGTACAAAATTTAAGCTGCAATAACTTTCTCATACAAACTTGGATTTGAGTGTCATTCATGCCATTAGAATAGAGGCAACGAGCACTACAATCTTGTCCTAGTTCAAAATCATTTTGACCACTTTGAATTTTGACCATTTCTGAGCCCTCTTGGTCTTCTGAGGGTGTCTAGAGCCACCTGGATCAACCCCACAGAGATAATGGTAAGAAAAAAACTCTTAACATTTACACTTCCTTCAGAGAGTATAACAACAAGTATACATACATTAAAAATATAAACCAAAAAAATCTAAAACCAATAAATCTAAAACAAATATTGTGCTTTGTAGAAACCAAGGTACAAATCTAGATTAACAATTGTAGTATCCTTGTGGCTTTCCTCATGGAAAAGTGGTGTCAAAGTTTCCTTGTTTGGAACTACCATGCCTATAATACCACCCTTCATCTCATTCTTCCAAGTATGCACTCGACCACCATCTGTAATTATAGCACACATACCAACCCCAATATATACCTGCCTCAACTTATCACCATGTGGAATGCAAGGACCATGTCCATACAATGGGGTAGCTAGCACATTATATACTCTAGGTGCAGGATTTGGTACAACATGAGTCCACTCATGAAAATCTCAATCACTAGTTAAAGCAATGAATTCTTCTGGTGGGAGTGAAAATATTAAAATATTATAAGAATCACTGCACTCAACATAAATGAGTATCCATCCTTTCTCTAGAAACAGTCTGCACAAATCAACACTTTCATTTCTAAAATGTATTTTTTTGCACACATGTACGTGGACATAAATACACAATAGAATGAGAAAGGGTGGATTCATTAATTCATTAGATGATGTGATGTCTCATTGAGTCATTACATAGTAGGAGAAGAGGAGTACATTGCATATCTCCCAAATACCTAACTAATAGTAACCACATTTAATACTATATTAAATTCCTCATAAGCGCATCTTCTATTTGGTAGATTTGGTAGCTCAATTTCACAAATTTTCTAGGTGGTGACTAGTTAAAAATTGTATGACAACTATCAATGCTCTTCATTATCCTCTACTACAGGTTGGCTTCTCTTTTGGTGGCTTAATCACTTTGATTCAAAGTCTCTACCATGAATAGAAGTTATACCTTTTAACATATTTGTTGGCAGCTACCCACTCACTCACGAAATCTCTGACTTGATTCTTTGGTTATTCAACATGTAATATCTACCCATGTGATGGCAGGCTTCACAAAAGGAAAACCTACAAAGTTCCTACACTTAACATCACCCCATGAGTCGAGAAATTGATTTGATATCATCAATTCTATGATTCTTTGTCCTGCCTTCTGCAATATTTTTGTGTGTTTTTCCTTGTGATATGAATTCCCATAGTTCTCACAGTTTGATTGCATACATATACACATTCCCTTTGACTCACTCTGGGATGGCTTGCCTTTGTTATCTTTTGTCCAATTTGAGTTGTTATATCTGCCCCTCACTGCCTTCACTAGGCATAGGATTCCCTTGGATCCTTCACCAACTTCAGTTCTTCTCCCCAACAATTCTCCGATACCAAGTTATTTTTACACACACGTGTGGACAAGAATGCACTTTTTAAATGAGAAAAGGTGGTTTCATTCCTTCATTAAATGCAATGTGTCACTACGGTGTAGGAGAGAAGTACAATGTAATTCCCAAATACCCAAGTAATAATCACTACATTAATTACTATATTAAATGCCTCATTATTACATTCCTTTATTAGTGAGACTTTATTATATGTGTAAGTTCTAATGCACCTAAGTTCTAAATATGACCATTATTTCTAACAAAAGAATCCATTTATTTTGAAGACAATTGAAAATTTTCTAGGTTTGATATGGTTTTTGTGGATAGAGGACTTTGTGGGTCAAACTTGCATATTAAGGGAAATGATCTATTTCCTTCTCATTTTTCTTTGAGTTCACTAAAAATGTTTCCTAATATCTTAGAAAAATGGTTCTGAGGCTTCAAATTGATTCTTTCTTACTAGTATTACACAAACAAGTCATTCTTATTCTAGTGTAGCTTTGTTTTGTATGTGTAAATATGGGCGAATTGTTTTCTTAGATCAAATAGCTTATATTCTCTGGTACATACATTGTTTGAATTTTCTTTTTGGGCACCCAATAGCTTTATTTATTTCCCTTTCTTATGTTAAACCTTACGCTCAACATGTTATGGATGAAAAATGGAAAATTCCAATCGATAGACATATTTTTTTTGCAAAGAAAGAGGGAACTGGACACTCCTGAAT
The DNA here is from genome assembly GCA_034641835.2 of Pinus albicaulis. Taxonomy (NCBI): domain Eukaryota; kingdom Viridiplantae; phylum Streptophyta; class Pinopsida; order Pinales; family Pinaceae; genus Pinus; species Pinus albicaulis. Next base: position 31,958 of record JAXQQM020062779.1, read on the forward strand.
TGCTAGAACAATTTCCACCTTTGCAGCAAAAATTTTATCATCTAAAGGGGTGTTAGGTATTACATAGGAGCCACCATTGTTAAATGAACAGTAACTCTGATTTTATATTGGCTACTTATTACATGTTCTTTAGAATTTTTGAGTTATATGTCATTTCAGTGTGATTTTGGATTGAAGGCACTACATAATGTTGTGTATGGGTGAGCTCATGTAATTATCTAATAATGTGCAGCTGGAAAGGAAGTTATATCCAATCACGTGATAGAGTATGCACTCACAACGGTTTGTATAATCTTCACTTTTTGGTGGTTAAAATTCCTTTGTTGTCTTGTATGAAGAAAGATGTTTCACTTGCTAAAGTTGATGTTGTACTTTATGATGGGGATACTTATTTGTCTTTTATACAATGTTGTAGGTTTCAAGGGAGAGAATTAAGCTTTATACTACAATTAATGATGCCACCGTTATCACCCTAGTAATTCTTAGGTCGTGGGATTTTGGTTTATAGTTAAAGAAAACCAGGGGTAACCAAGAACCTCTTTTAGAATTCAGGATCTAGCCTTCCTGGGTTCCAGAGAGGGATCTCTCCTTAAGATTTAGCTTTGTTTTGTAATGGGTTTTAGGCTAGCTATGAGTGGAAAATTTGGTTTGATTTTTTGAATGTTGGTAGGAATAAAGGACTACAAGGGAAACCATAGAAATATCTACCTAACCATTGGGCAATGGAGTCAAATTTATAGCAAACAAGACTAGAAAACTAAGGTCAAAAGAACAAATATACTAAGGGCAAGATAGATGATCTTTAGAGGGTTTAAAAAGGCTATTTTGATGAAGTGGTATGATTTGGACTAAGGGCAGTTAAGAATCCTTAGATCACAGAAAAGGAAGAGGGAAATTGAGGTCAAACGAGACTAAAGAGCAATTAAGAATTCTAAAGTCTGGAAATCAGCAGAAAACATAAACATGAAAACTAGTAAAAACAGAGAGCTTTTTACACTGATTATGTAATACCTTTCCTAGTTATTCATTTAAGATGGAAAATAACACAAGATGTATGAATGAAACTTAAAGAAATAAACAATGAAAATTGGAAAATACAATACTCATCTTATCAACACGAGGATCATTAGTTATGATGTCTATTTGCTTCAGTTTCCAGCCTTTTGCTTCAACTTAACTCACATAAAATCCCAATGTTTTCAACAACAACAAAATCTATAGTAGTCTTGATAATTTTATTCCACACAAAATAATTCGAAGAATGAAGTATTTATACAAGTAAATTGTTTACAAAATATCTCAAAAGTTTGAGAGAATATCTCAAGAGAAAATAGGAATTATTAAATAAGAAGAGGACAGCTGCAAAACAGATGGGCAAGCTGTCCTCTTTTACAAGAAAAATAGAACAGTTTATCTAATCAAACAGATTATTTGTCTTGCTGGAAGTATTGCTAGCACTTGGGACAATATATTGTGGAAGATGAATTGTATTATACTCCTCCTCTTTCATGTTATGCTTTGATACTCTTTTACTCTGTTTCTTCGCTGTTTACTACTGTAAATTAAAAATAACCAGTAGTAACTCTTGTTTTTACTGATACACTTTGACCACTGATACTCTTTAACCACTGATTTTTCATCTTGATATACTTTGACTGCAAATTTTCATAATAAATCAGTGAATTCCTGCCATTTCTCTGCACTGGGAATTCTCATACTCTTCAGTTTCTTGTAACTTTCATCTGCCTCTGTATACTTAACAAAATTGGGCTTAACCATGAAAATATGTTTGATCTTATTTTGCAAAAATAACAAGTTTTCAAAATTTTCCAAAATGACTTTACCAGTAGGAGACCCTTGTGGTAAAGGTTTGTTGAACTGCTCTTTGGCATAAGCCCTGATTTTGTTATCATAGTACTTCTGTGGCATCAATTTTTCATTTAAAGCATGAATATCTAGTAGGCCTGCTTGTGTTAGTACTGAGTATTTGGCCCAAAATCTTGTGATTGCCAAGTTCATATCCTTGCACCTGTCCTCCAAATTATTCATCATATTTATTTTATTCAGGACTTTCTTAATTTGTAATATACTTTCAGTTCTATCCTGAATTTTTAGCTCTTCAAGCTCTTCTCTGTGTTTGCTATTCAGAAATGTGATAAGCTTCATGGCTTGAGCAGGTTTATCAGCCAGTTCTTATTTTGTCTTTTGTATTTCTATTTGGGCTGCTTTGAGTAACTCTTTTCGTTCATAAATAATTTGGATTGAGGGCCATTGCAAATGTATACCCTGAATGATGTTGTTCCAAAGATAATTTTTGATATATGATACCTGCTCAGTGAGATTAACCTGTTGTTGAAGAATATTTACTTGTTCCTGCAATCGGTTGGCTCTCTGCTCATGTCCTTTGGAAGTGATTAATGCATCTCTGTTAGATGTTTCCAGATTTCTAATGGTGCCTTTTAAGCTGATTATCTCTTTATATTTCAAGGACATGTCTTCCATAGCCTTTAATATAGCATCTGTTTCCCCTGTTGGATTTAACTATGAAGTAGATGAAGAAGTGGCCGAGATATCTTTAGAAGTAATTGACACTGCAGTTGCCAACACTCCTCTAGGTGCCAAATGTTCTGCCAATGTAGAGGGAATAACTATACTTACAGTTGGAATAACTATGGGAATGGGGACTTCCTAAGATTTCTTCAAACTTTCATTTTCTCGCATTAAAGATTCTATTTGATTTTCCATATGTTTAATCTGAGCTGTCATCTTCAAAACCAGTTGCATAGTTTCCTCCTTCTCTGTCTTTTCCTGAAGAATTTATTTTACTTGAGGGTGCTCCCTTTGTGACAAATTAAGTTTCTTTCTTAAGGTTGCAATATCCTCATTCTTTTGGCTTATCAACTTCTTAGAAACTTCAGTATTAGAAGGATCTGCTCCTGTTTCAATTACCAAATCTTCTAAGGACTTGATCCTTAAATCCTTAGCATGAAGAGATGCTTTATCTAATTTCATTTGGGTTTGCAAATTATATACATTTTTTTGAAGCATGGTAGCACTCATGGTCTTGCTTACTACCTTAGAATATAGCATCTCTGATGCACTCCTATGAAACTCTATCTAATCTAGTTCATGAATAGTATCATCATTTATTGCAAATTCTGTCTTCCTGTAATCTGTGGCTGATTTTGGATCTATTACCATTGGTTGGAGAAAAGACATGATCATTTTATTTGTTGAGTAATCAAATGCTATCACTAGTCTGTCCTTATCTCCTGGTTTTTCTTTCAGAAGTTTTGAATAAACTTCATTCTTGATCTCTTCATTCTTTTCCCTGATTTGCTTGAACCTCTTCTGAATATCAGAATCAATTTCTTCTGTTGTTTTAGAAGAAGAGGGAGCTTCTGTATCCATTTCTACTTCAACCATCTCTTTTCCTTTACCCTGTTCTTGTACCTGTTCATTCTAAATTTGTGTTTCATTAACAATCATGGTGGCTTCATCATTTTTTCTAGTCATTAGTATCATCCACATCTATGAATCCTTTTTCTAGAGTAGTCATTTTGGCCTTTTTGCTGTAGACTGTTTTAAATTTGTTTTCAATGATTGTCTCGGCCAAATATCCTTCTTATTTCCTCGGTATTTTATTGGATACCTCTACTGGTTGGTTAACTGTAACCACCTATGTACTGTCCATTCGATTTTCCTGTAGATTATCTGTTTGTATCTCCTGATCATCATCAATTAAAGTGTTTGCAACCCATTCCAAATGATTGGCATATTTTTCAATTAGTGGCTTTGATTCATGGAGGAATGGGGTCAATTTTCATTTGAACCTGAGATTGCTCAGAATACCCTGAGGGTCATAGTTCCAGTAAAAAATCTCTTGGAAATTGATATGATGCTAATTTGATGCTTACTTCTTTCAAAGCATCTCTGCTGTTAACTATGAAAGAACCAATTTGACTTTTCAATTTGAATTGTGCCTTCTTTTTGGATGCTATAAAGTTTACAACATCATCATTTAGAATTTGCCTTAAGTATTCCAAAGCAAATATCATTTTCATTAGAAACTTTGGTAATTTGTATGGAGCAAAAATTGCACCATACACTCTGATTTCTGTGTGATTTTTATATAAATACCAATCTCCAACTTTTAGTTTTCAGGCAACTGTAAAATCCTTTTGATCTCTTCATTTACCCTCGGTGGCTCTGCTTTATCCAACAAACTTATGGCAGGTCTGATAAACAAGTCATTAAAATCACTGTAGCTGTACTCACTGTTGTTTTTTCTAAGAAAAGAGGTCCAAAATATTACTGAAAGAGGTTTTCCCTCCATATCCATCTTCTGTAATGCAAAGGGAAAATTATCTGCTTGAGAGAAAAGGAAAGGATGTTACAGATATGAAGTATATCTGAACACTCCTTCATCAGGTAACTTTATTAGCTAATAAGGTATATTGTCAGTAATGAATTTGGCAAAATCAAAGACCAATTCAGGCTGTTGTCCAGGAGACAAGGTGGAGAGGAACCCTAAAATGGAGGCATCTGTGAATTCATCATTAACATAGCCTAAAATAAATGACAGCATGGAAATGACCTGTCTGGAGCCTTCAGGAAAATCAAAAGTATCATAAGGTGGATTTACCTTGGGAAGGTTGACATGATTGGGCATGAAGTTTTGAAGGATTTCAAACTTCCTAGGGAAATCCAGGTCTAAATACATCTGAGTCAAGTCTTCAATTGACAATGATACTGCTCGTGGATCATGGCTTAGCTGGAGCATGTCATTGATTGATTCAACAGTTATGTAAAATAGGACCTCACTATCTTTGTTAACCATGCACCTTTGATTAAGAATATAATGCATCTGACACAACCTAATGAAATCCTAAGCAGGATGGGTGATGGGAACCACATATTTGGGCAAATTGGAGTCCCATACAGGTATATCATTGGCCACTTTCTTCTCAAATTTTTCCTGACACCAGCTCTGTACTTCCAGAAGATCAAATTCAAGAGTAGCATCAACAATTCTGTAATCTAAGTCAATCAAAGTATTTTTTTCTTTAGTAGTGACAAGAGGCTGTAAAGGTCTGACTACTTCAGTAGAATCAACAGTTAGGACAGGAGTAGGTTTATCAATTTTGGGAGCTTTGGGATTTGGAAGCTTGCTGGAGGCAGGCTTTTGAGGTTTAGGACCTCCAGTTCTAGGGGTTACCTGCTTCTTAGTCATTTTTGAAGAAACTGAACAAGATTAAACTGTTCTCTCAGCTCATTATGGAAGAAGAAGGTCAATTAAGCTGATTGGGAAACATTCAGAATCTAGGCTAGGGTTTTATGAAGAAAATGCAGGTTTGCAATGTGCAGATGGTAGGAAAGGGATTTTCAATGGTTTCATTGGAATTCAAATGTATTTTAACCGTAGGAATAGCTTTTGGGTAGTTAAAATTCTTAATGAGGAAGCGACAAGTTTTGGGAAAATTTTGACAGGGTTTCCCCTGTTTCTTCAAGTTTTAAGTACTCTCAGATGAGTACTTTTGGCTTTTAATTTCAAATTAGTTTGATTTTTTTCTTAGAAATTTGAAATTTGCACGCTTGGATTACTAAAAAATACCTTTGAACAGGTATAGTTGAGGTCGAAGAGGATTGCAGGTGGTACTAGTCTTCAAACTGGTAGCATTTGTTTGGTATAAGGCACTGGGAGTTGTCGGTAGTAACTGTTTAGAGTGGAAATGATTTTTGGATGGAAAATTATTTTGAAATTAGCTCTGAAATGGTGTCTGTGATTATTTCTCATAGGGATATGTTGCATAGGTATGAAAAATGATAAAGAACTAAGGTTAAAACTTTAGTTTTTATGGATCATGTGAAGTATTAATTGCAGGTCAAGTTGACATGGCGGGAGTGGTTTTTCGTTTGAAAGAAAAAACTAGTGGTGGTTATCACATTTATTTCAAGTGGTAACTGGTTTTTATATTTAGCAATGTGATCCAATATAATTAGGACACGTAGCGGGCGATGGTTTCACGAAACAACTTTTTTCGCAAATTTTTTTGGCAACTTCACCCGATCACTTTAGAAATGCGATATGGGATCCGCACTGTCGGATTTTTTTGAGTGAAGCGAACGGCTAAGATGTGTCGGGAAGATGCGGGGAAATAAGGTGGGACTAGGTACTATAATCTGTGCCGTTGATTTCGTAAGGGGAGATCGATAGTTTAAATTTGATCCGATAGGAAATGGTGGGGGCGAGGAAGGATTTATCAGATTTAGTTTGGATCGTTGGATTAAAGGGATTAAGATGATCGGAGGGTCAAGAATGAATGCAAGGAGGCTTCGTTTATGTTTAATGAAATTTATGTATAAAAGGATTTTATACATGGAATGGACGGGTTATTATATTAACCAGGGTTTAATATTGTGGTAGGGGAATATATCGGGAAAATGGGATAAGGATAAAGATTTCACCTGGGTAAAGCTTATAAGGGGAAGGTGAATACACTTCCTTTTCTTCGTTGTTCTATATACACATTGTGTAAATAAATAGCACATTTGCAATATTATTTTATTATATAGTTTCAGATTTGTCAAAGGTCTAAAACTATAGGGGAGAGGGGAAATATTTTTATGGGTATTTTTGTGTCAAAGGGGCAACTTCGGGATGTTTTTCAAGATGTGATTAATATCTTTGACACAAAGCGTATATTAAATGGGTTTTTGGGATATTAAATAAAAGGGAACTATATAATAGGACTAGGATAATTGATAGGGAGTTAATAAAATATGTTAGGTGTTAATATGAAAAGGAAAAAGTGAATACTCAAAACATACCATTATAACCAAGAAAAGTGAAGATCAAAGCAAAACTTGAATTTATGATAATTTCATCACTTCTACTTAGGATAAAATGTCATTTTGAGGGTTTTATACTTCATAAGATGTAGGAAGTTAATCAAATGGGGATTAGAGCATCATTAAGTAAAAATGAGGTTTTTACTTATGATTTTTCCTGGTAAATGAATGCATGATTGGAAAATGATGTGATTTGTGGGATTAATATAGACATTTAACATTTTCAACTAATCAGCCATAGAGCCTTGGGTCCGGTCCCAATAGAAGTCAAGGAAATGCCTTGAGCCTTTCTGACTGATAGTTTAGAATGATAAATGGCTATGGGGAAGGGAAGTTAGTTATTTGCAGCCCTGGTGAATAATATTTACAATGATGCTTCTCACCTTCTTCTACCTACCCAATTTTAACTGCTAACATTTTTTCTTCCATTTTGATTAAGTGCATTTGAGCTAGCAACCTTTACAACATTTATTCTTTCTGAAAGCAATAAAACTATCTAATTCTACACTTATTTCATCCAGGAATCCAGATTAAACTGTTGGATTCACTTATTCTCTATCTAACTACTGAATTGTCATGATTAAACTGTATGACAATTCTTTGTTCTCTATCTACAACAAGTGAAATTGAAACATGACAAGTCAAGATTAAACTATTTAACTCATCATGGATTATGGCATTTATTGACACTCTGCCATAATCAACTACAAAAGGTAAAAGTAGTGGCATTTGGGCTTGCACACTTTCATGTTTTATTCATCTTTTTCTTTTGGGGTCTATTATTTTTTCTAAGTCCTTTGATTGTTCTTTTAGGAATTTTTACCCTTTTTTTTTACAAAATATGGGAATACAACTTGGTGTATGAAAGTATGTACATATTTACAAGATTACCATCAATCAAGTCAAAATTATGAATCTCATATTTATAGGTCACTACTCAAATACCATCAACCTTGTTGACAAGGTAGAGAGTGTTATGGTTTAGTATGTTCAATTAGCATCTTAATCATCCCTAATCTATAGCTACTGATGGATACAACTATTTACCTACATTTCTTTAAAATGCAATGCCATGATGCTATTAAGGCTCTTCATATCTATAGGTGAGCTAGTAAACAGGTATATTTGGAAATCTATTGTTATAGAAGTGTTTTAATTGATGTCTTCACTTTCAAACCCTGTCAAAATAGTGCATATACCAGTACTTTATTGTTTTTTAAGGATGATTGTGATCCAGCATTATTTTTTTCCCAAAAAAATGCTTTAGTGGCATTCCCTCTGAACATGTTTGAAGATTTTATCATTATTTACTTCCTCTCATGTTGGATATACATACTTTCCTATTCATTTCCAAATGTTGATTTTACAAAAACAATTTTTTTGGCATCATTTCTCTGAGTAGAATTTTGTGTCACTTTTGAAATTGTTTGTTACACTTGTATGGTAGGCTGAAAGATTATCAAATTTTTATGAAGTTTGAAAAGGTCTTGACCTTCAACATGGTTTTAAATTTCCTACACTTGAACAGGTAAAGATAATTTGTGAACTTTGTCATCATATTCAGTGCCATTTTCTAGTGTAATGTTATGTTGTTGGGCATTACAGACATGCGTTGTAATACTTACTTTGTTTATTGTGAATCAAATTACTGAATGAACAACCACCCACATCATTCATTTATGCAATGGAAGAGAATTTTAGATATGCCCCAAGAGCATCATCAATCCCTAGGGAGTCTATATGAACATCTACCTTAAGGGAATATACAGCTTATTGAAGACATCGAAGTTGCATTTTTTTTGTTATTTCCAAATCTCTAAGGAAATTTTCTATTAATTATTCATTTTTAAAGAAATATTCATTAATATGTTTTTATTTCTTGAATAGAAGACTAATTCCACTCCAAAGGTTTTATCTCTGGTGTACAAGAAAAAATAAGAACCCCAGGATGATGCATCACTGGTTTCTTCCTTGGTCCCATTCAACCTCTATTTTTCTTCTTGAAAACTACTATCAACGATCCTGATACACATTTTACTTTCGTGGCAGTCTTGAGACTTGCAACAGAATGAACATTCTTGTTATATAAACCCTAGTACATAGAAAACACAGGTGCAGTGAATCCAACATCTTTAATGTGTACTACCCCACAAAGATAATGGTAAGCAAAAACGTTCTTAGTATCTACACTTCCTTAAGAGGGTATAACAACAAGTATATAGAAATTAAAAATACAAACCAATAAAAATACAAAACCAATAAATCTAATACAAATATTGTGCTTTGCAGAAATCAAGGTACAAACCTAGATTAACAATCGCAGTATCCTTGTGACTTTCCTCATGGCCAAGTGGTGTCAAAGCTTCCTTCTCCAGAACTACCATGCCTATAAGCCCACCCTTCATCGTATTCCTATAAGTATGCACTCGACCACCATCTTTAATTCCAGCACATGTACCAGCCCCAATATATACTTGACTCAAGTTATCACCATGTGGAATGGAAGGACCATGCCCATACAATGGGTTAGCTAGCACATTATATACTCCATCCGCAAGATTTGGTACAAAATGAGTCCAATGATGAACATCTCCATCACTAATTAAAGTAATGGAGTCTTCTGGTGGGAGTTAAAATATTAAAATATTATAAGAATCACTGCACTCAACATAAATGTGTATCCATCCTTTCTCTATGCACAAATCCACACTTGCATTTCTAAAATGTATTTTGTTTTCACACATGTAAGTGGACATGAATACACAGTAAAATGAGAAAGATTGGATTCATTAATTCATTAGATTATGCTACATAGGATAAGAGGAGTACATTACATATCTCCCAAATACCTAATTAATAGAAACCACATTTAATACTATATTAAATGCCTTGTAAGTACATATTCTATTTGGTAGCTTTAGAAGCTCAATTTCACAAATTTTCTAGGTGGTGATTAGTTAAAATTTGTATGACAACTATCAATACGCTTCGTTACCCTCTACTATTGGTTGGCTTAATCACTTTGATTCAGCGGCTCTAACATGAACAGAAGTTATACCTTTTGACATCTATGTTGGTAGCTACCCACTCACTAATGACATATCTGACTTGAATCTCGTTGGGGTTCCCATGTTTTGGCATGTTTGGCAATACCAAAAGATGAGACAACATCAGAACCACTTTCAGACCTCAGTATCTAGCCCTCCTGAGTCCAAAGAGGGATCTCTCTATACAGGCAAAGGTTTTATGTCTTTGAAGCTCGAAAGTTAAGATATTAGGCTAGTTATAAGCACGGGGTTTGTTTGTTTGATTTTTGTTTGGTTGTTGGGAAACAGGAAAGAAGGTTTCAGTATAAGACAAGGATGAGCAAAGAGGATTTTGGGCAAAGGAGAGATAACTCAGAGAACACTCGAAACCATTGGGCAATGGAGTCAGGAAAGGGTTTACTTGCTATCCAATATGCAGGCTTTCAGTTGGGCTAGCCATCTAAAGCATTAGATCTTAAAGATGATAGTGTGGCATGAAATGGAAAGAGAGAAGGTGAAAGAAATGAAACCTCCAAGGTGACCCTTCAGGAATCAGATCCAGGGACAGGACATGCCATTGGACAACTTGTGGTCCGAGACCCAAAAGGTTAACTCTTCATACAAGGAAACATTAAAGATTTAAACACAAAGGTGAAAACCTGAGATCAGAGAGAGACTTTGAACTCTCAATGCTTTGGAATCTAGCTTAAGGGAACTTAGAATGGTTCAATTAATTGAAAAGGATCCTAGTGAGACAGAGACAGATTTCTAAACTCCCAGTATCCTGATTCATTCAATTAAAGCCTAACAAGAACATCTAAGAATAGATTCATTAATTCATACATCATCTAGCAGTAAATATTAGCCACTACACTGGTTAAATTAACTTGAATCAGTGCTCAGAGAACACATACAGCAGAAAAAATTAAAGGCAGGGAGAGCAGAAGCTTAGGGTACCATGTGAGGGTATATCCTAAACCATATTTCTGATGCATGCCAGAAGAAATGAAATATGATGAACTACAAGGAAAATAAGGACAAAGATAGAAGAACATCACCGCTGCTTTAAATCAGGATCCAAAGAAATGTGCTTGTCATATTAAAGAGCAACACCAGTCATGTACAAAATTACCAACAGCTTGATATTCAGTCTGAAAACATCTTCCTCATCCTATCTTACCACTTTACACAGAGAACTATGTCTCAAGAGAAATAGCTTACAGTTCACAGATATCCGATCAACAACCTTTACAATGAGTTTCTTCATGAGTCTTATAGCTGAAAGAGGGGCGGAGGAGGTAGATGAAATACTAAATGAAACATTAAAACAGAGTAGGAAGAGGGGCTCGAGGCCCATTCTGTTTTAATGTCTATGCATCGAACTTCTGTACTCTTTGGGTGAAAGAGTGGTCTTCAACAGGCTGAAATTCACTCCAGGTATGTCTTTGATGTACTCTCGGCTGTAGTACTCTACAGTACTATGGTGAATAAAAAAAGGGGAAAATAAATGACTTTGAGGTCTGCCATATTGAATAACAAATGTTCTAGTAGCATTAGGACAGCTGTCAGGGAGGAAATATTCTCATGGACACAATGTAGATTAAAACAGTATGAGTACTGTGTCCTTTCTCGGGAGGAGACTTCTGCTGATGTGAAACCTTGATGATATTGTTTTCTGCGCGCTAGGCCCTCTATGTGATTCATGAGGTCTTCAATCTGGTACTTTTCCTTTAAAACACTGAATTAAGGCTTAAAATCTTCAATAATGTGCATTATAACTCCTTAACTTTGTACTGATACTCTTTGTTGCTTCATGACTGTCTCTTTCAGTGAAATGTGAGCTTTGGTGACGTCAGAGAAGTTTTGCAGAGATAAACTCTGTCCTTTAATGAAACTTATGCTCTAAGCACCTTCTCAGGCTCTTCTTTGTGATATCAAGCTTTGAACTCAGCATTATCTGTGCACTGTACCACTATAACAGTGACTATGAACAATGGCAGTTTCCACCGCTTGTAACCCTGCAAAAAACGCACAAACACATTAAGAAACCCGTGCATGGGGTCGGATGTTGCGGAGGACTGTGAAAATGGAAGTGCAGCATGGTGAAAATGGTGGATGCGAATGGCACATGGTCGAATAATGCAGGATGATGGTGAAAAATGCAGCGAAACAGTGGGAAAGTGGTCTGGTGAAAGTTCGGTGGAATGTAACAAACTTTAATGCAAACATTAAAATTTTTCCTTTAAACGAAATACAAAGGGGACGGATGAAAACCCGATGAAAACATATGAAATGGGTTGATACGGTGGGACCTAGCCGCGGGCGGACGACGATTAGATATGGGTCATTAGATCAAACGGAATGGATGGTTACGATTAAATCAGAGGGAGAGTGATAGGAGGATCAAAATCCGATGAGCGATGGAGTGATTGGCCTATGACCGTTGGATTTTATGTGAGATCGACGGCGGATATTGCGTCGAAGGATCGCAATTACAAAGGGCGGAGGGTGGAACCGTTTGAAAATTGCGATTGCGATTGGAGCGGGAAGAGAGGGTCACGGGATTAAAAGGGAAATCGATGGCAGAGATTACAATCGGAGGATCGCACCGCAGCGGCGGAGGGTGGAACCGTTTGAAAATTGCGATTGCGATTGGAGCGAGTTTGTGTGGGCTGTCAGATCTTAATAAGATCAACAGCAGAAAACACTCCTGAGACCCATAGAACAAAAGCGTCATCGCATCAGAGTTTTTGTTTTGACACAGGAATGCGCTTGCGTCCGCCTATCCGATTGCGATAAGAGCCTTATGCTTTGGCGCCTAGTCTTGGCACTAGGTTACGTGGGGAAGTGGTTTCGGGGCTGGGCCGAAGGGGCTGGCCTGTTTAAAGAGAAAAATGGGTTTTTTAGCCTTAGAGACAGCATTTAAAGGCCCAAAGGAGGTTTTTGGTAGAGGGGAAAAAGGGGTCATTAAGCCAAACAAGGGGTGCTTGCAAGGTTTAAAGGGGATTGGAGATGATTTAGAGGGTTTATGAAGGGATTCAGGGGTAAAAAGGGAGACTTTGACAAAGGGGAGAAAAAAAAGGTTAAAATGGGACATTCTGCAGGGATACAAGGGGCAAATGAAGGTCCTTTTTAGCACAATTTTTTACAATCAGTGGGGCTTTTTGGATGGAAACAGCAGTGAGAATATTTTTTTTTAAAGGCAATTGACACACAGAGGCTTCAAGGATGAGATATTTTCATGGGAAATGTATCTCTTGAAGGCTCATAAAACAATTTAGGCACCTGTTTGCTTGAAAAAATTTCATAGGTGGCTAACAGTGGCTCCACATGGGGATGGATTCTTCTTGAAGGAGTCAAGAATTCAGAAAATAATCTTTGAAGTAGGCCAGGTGCCTGATCCTTGAACCATCTTCTCTTATTTGATTTTAATTGTTGCAAACATGATGGATATTAAGCAGTAGAAAACATTCCCCAAACAATATACCTACCCACCCTACAGTCCTAACATTTTTTCTTCAAGGTGCATTTGAATTTGCAGACCTTCTTCATTGTTTTTATTGAAAACAGAAAACACACTAATCTATTTCTACCCTTATCACTCCATGAGGCCAGATTAAACTGTTGGCCTCACATGTCTCTCTACCTAATCTAATATCTGCTGGGATTAAACTGTCCAGCATATTTCTTCTCTACATTCTACAACAGAAATTTAAAAACGGTCAAAATAGGATTAGACAGTCTAGTTTGTTGTGGATCCGAGGCATAAAGACAGTTGCACATGGACTGAAATTGCAGAAAATTGGAAAACAAAAATTTGAAGGCTTGAAATTCTGAAGCTTTGAAGCATCTCTCCTTTCTTCGTGACTCAAGTTTTGAGCTTGTTAGAGTCACTTTCTTTTTCATTTCAGCTCTGGTTTTGGGCTTGTTAGAGCTGATTCTTCTTCCTTCTTTGCTGGTTTAGATTTTAGGCATGTTAGAACCAACTGTCTTCACTTCTTTTGGCTCAGGTTTTGGTCATGTTAGAGCCAGTCCTTTGCACTTCCGAGGTTCATGTTTTGAGCATGTCTGAACCTCTCCTTCTCTATTTTTTGAAACATTTTCTCTTTTCTTGAAAATTAAACACAGAAATGATATTTACAATGGGAATGAAAACTGGAAATCGGAAATTAGCAGTAGTAGTGTTTGAGCATCTTGCCATTGACAGGACCCCCAAACAGCTCTGTACCATCTAGCTCTTGCGGAAAAAAGGCATTTGGACCAACAGTGGCCTGGATGATGTAAGGACCCTGCCACAAACTGTCAAAATTTCCATGCTTTCCTTTGTCTTCTCTCCTTGAGTCCCACTTCATAAATTTATCTCCAATTTTGAAGTCAGAAGCCTTGGTTCTCTTGTCAAACAACTTTTTCATATTTTCTTGAACTTTCAGAGCTCTATTATAGACCTCTTCCCTTGTTTGTTGGAGATGAATTGTTTGGTTTATCCTTCTCACCATACTGTCTTCTTCTATCTGAATCTCTTGGACAAGTTTAATCACTGGTACCCCAAGGCTGGTAGGAAAAACTACCCCTGTTCCATAGACAAGATGATACAGTGACATGCCAATCGATTTCTTTGATGTAAGCCTGTCGGCCCACAAAGCATGCACTAACTTGTTATGCCATGACTTCTTATTCTCTTCAAGTAGTTTTTTGATGATGGTTACCAAGCTTTTGTTTGATGATTTAGTTAACCCATTACCCTGTGGGTAATAAGCAGTTGAATGACCGAGTGCTATTTGATACCTGTGACAAAAATCAACCATTTTCTTGGATCCAAAGGCAGCAACATTATCGGTGATTATTTTTCTTGGGCAGCCAAACCGAGAGAGGATGTGGTCTTCTAGGAACCTAATGATGACAAAATATATGGCATTCCTAGAAGGTATGTCCTCTATCCACTTAGTGAAGTAGTTTGTGGCTGTTAGGATCCACTTGTGTTGTGCAGAAGAAGCAGGGTGTATTTCTCCAATGAAATTTAGGCCCCATTGCAAAAAGGGACCCTCAACAGAAATGGGTTGTAATCGTAATGGGAGGAGCTTTCTTTTCCCCTCGAATATATGGCATTTATGGCAGGCCATTATCATTTTATGGATGTCATTGAAAAGTGTAGGTCAGTAATAGCCAACTCTGAGTATTTTGTTAGCAGTGGCTTTCTAGTTCAAGTGGCCTCCACACTCTCCTGCATGGAACTCCTGTTTAATCCTCTCTGCTTCAGTTTCAGGAAAAAATTTAAGCAATAGGCCATTTGTATTTTTCCAGTATAAAAATTAATTCAGTATGCAATAGTTTTTGGCTTTTATCTTTAGGAATTTGGCATTAATTTTTGATATTTTAGGAGGGGCATTGAGGTTTGTGAGCATATATAGGATACCAGAATACCAAGGAGAGTTTTGAAATTGTTCCTCAACTTTGGGATCAGGTAGTCTTTCCTGCTCATCCAAGGCATCTACCATGTTAATGTCAAGGGCTTGTAGATTAGATTTAGCCATTAATTGAGCTAATCCCTGACCTTTGATCAGTTTTGTGGGTTTTATTTCCAGGTCGTATTCAAATATTACAGCAATCCATTTGCCCCTCTTTCCGTCCAGATCTTGGGACAAGATGTCTTTAACCACTATGTTTGGCACGTAGGCTATGGTGTGGGAATGCGGTATATACACCCTAAAATCATTCAAGGCCTTTACCAAGGCATAGGCCTGCTTTTCCATTATGTTCTATTTCAAGGGTGCATCTCTCAGAGCCTTGCTGAGGAAAGCAATAGGTTGTTCCATTCCCTCGGATTTTTTCTGCAGCAGAACTGCAGCCACTGTATGCTCGAAGGCGAATGAAAAGATCAGGAAGTCCTTTGATAAATCTGGGTTGAATAAGACAGGAGCCCGAGTGAGTGCAAGCTTAACTGATTCAAAATATTTTTTGGCCTCAATATTCCACTTAACCCCTGCACCTTTCTTCAGCATGTTATTCATATTTCTGAGGTGTTCAGCTAAGTTGGGAATAAACCTCCTTAAGAAGTTAATTTTCCCAATAAAGGAATGTAACTATTTAATGTTTCTCGGGTGTGTTATTTGTATGATTCCCTCAACTATTTGTGGGTCTATCTTAATTCCCTTCTCATATATGATATCGTTGAGAAGCTTTCCTTCCTGCAGCCCGAATATAGTCTTTTTTGGATTTAATGACAAACTGAACTTCCTACATTTTTCGAAAATTCTTCTCAGATGTTTTAGGTGTTCCTCATTAGTCTTGGAGTAGACCATTATGTCATCCAGATAGATGACAATGAAGTGCCCAATTTCATCTGAAAAGGCTATGTCCATCGCTCGTTGGAAGGTCACACCAGCATTCATCAGTCCAAAAGGCATTTTTACATACATAAAGGTGCCCCATGGAGTGGTGAAAGCGGTCTTGAGTTGGTCTTCTGGGAGTACTAGAACTTGGTTCTAACCTGAAAAACCATCTAACAGGGAGATCCTCTTTGAACCTACCACCTTTTGAAGAATATGTTCTATCTTTGGCAAAGGGTAATTGTCCTTGAGTGAGGCTCTGTTAAGGTTCCTGAAATCTATGCACAGTCTGATCTCACCTGTTTTCTTTCTCACAGCTACAAGGTTTGAGACCCAATCAGAGAACCTCATAGGCACTATTATTCCTGCATCATACATCTTCTTGATTTCCTTTTCTACCGCAGGCAGTTGTTTCGGGTTGATTCTGCAAAGTTTTTGTCTGAAGGGTTTTTGGTTCTCTTTCAAAGGTATTTTGTGTTGTATAGCGTTTGTGTCGTAGGCCTTCAAGTCCTCATAGTTCCAGGCAAACACATCGATGAACTCTTTGAAAAAGTAAATATATTTCTTCTTCATGTTTACGGGCAGGGACTTAGCCAACTTAATCATCTTAGGCTTATCTTCAGTGCCTATCTTGCATTCCTCGACGTCAGAGTCTGAGTGTTCAATTGTGGGCTTTTTCGCTACATCGTCAAAGTCAAAAAGGTCCTCTAAAGGTGCCAGTCCCCTAGGTATATTCTTATCTTTCGACTGCAGCACCTCTACTTCCTCTTTATCTACGTTCTCATATTCCTCGGTTGGATTTCCAAGTTGTTCAGTTAAAGTGTTTATTTCTATGTTACAGGGTGGTTTTTCTTCATCGGAGGGCTCTTTATTTAGGTAGCTTTCCTTGGATTTAGTGTCTGAATCAGAAAATTCAAACTCGTTCCTGCCTATTAGGAAATCCTCAATCTGGTTATCGCCCTCAAAGACCTGCCAGTATTTTTCATTATCCAGAACTGCAGGTCTAAATTTGGTCTGAATGATGATTTTTTTGTTGTTGGGAGTCTTATGATATGAACTAGCTATGCAGGCTAATCCATTTGCAATTACGTTCTGACTCCTAGGAACAAACACCAGTTCATATTCTACAAAGGTTTTCAATAAATCCATGGCATCATTCATATACGCTCTCAGTCTAGGGCATTTAGTTGTATACTCACCGTTCACTTGTTTTATGATGAGCTCAGAGTCTCCATGTACAGCTATCCTATGGGCTCCTAGTTTTTTCAATAGGTTCAAGCCAAGGATGAGAGCTTCATACTCCGCGATATTTTTGTACATTTGAAGTTTAGATTGAAGGCATGACTCTCTGCATAGTCGCTCTCTGTGTTATGTAACCACACTCCTGCTCCTTCAGTTCTCTTGGTGCACAACCCATCGAAATTCATCTCCCATAAGGGTTCTTTCTCGAGTTTACCATCATTTTCCTCCCTAATGTGGGTTTCACTCGTATGTTGTGTTACAGGGTCTGCGTTGGACTGTGGGAATTTTAGTTCTTCGTGTGGTGTATGAGTTTGTGAGGGGAGACTAGCCAGTTGTTTACATTTTTCTTCTTGTTTACTCAGAGTTTTGTTTTCAGTGCACTGTCCACAGATTTCATCTTTGTTTTCTTCTGAGGCTAGAGTGGCCATTATGTTGAGATCTATGGGCACTATCTCATTGTTCGTATCTCTATTTTCTAGCTCTGGCTCCTCTAAGGATTCATCATTGCAAAGGATAAAGGAGTCAAGATCTGTGTGTACAGAGTACAGAGGATAATTTTCAGGCTTTTCAGGGCTGCTGACCAGGAATTTCATTTGTGCCTCTCTATACAGTCTCCTAGGCTGGCTAAAGATAGGGATTGTGGCATATGCCCCATTCATCTGCATTGTACCTTACAGCTTGGCTCCCCATGATCTCAATAGTAACATGCCATACTTAGGTGGAACATCTGCCACTACAACATCCATGACCATACATTTGGCTGGAATCTGGGTTAAGTTCACACACAGGTCTTTGATTAGGCCAAGGCATTTTACTCTACTAGAGTCGAATGAATATAAATCTTTGTAGGGTCGATTTATCTCTAGGCCTAACATCTCCATAACAACCTTAGGCATTAGGTTGTGTGATGCCCCAAAATCATGCATTGCGTTGTGAAGGATCTTGTCATGGATATTGAGACTGATATAAAAAGGAGGTACTACCCCCTCCTAAAAATTCCCTTCTATCTTTGGACCAAACAGAAGGGTCGACTGATCATCACTCAAATTAACCGTATCACTGTTTTCCCCTAGATTTAAAGCTTTCAAAATTTGGCCTTTATATACATCCTGAGTAGCCAGCTCAGTGAGTGGGACAGAGATTTTAAGTTTTTCCATTTCATTCTCCAAACTGAAGAGGGATTGACTCTTTGTAATACTCAGCTCTATTTTGTTAGCCACTACTTTAGTGGCAGAATCAGTGTGTTGATTCTCACTATGTATAGGATTAGGAACTGTTTTATCAGGAGCACTAACTG
This sequence comes from Pinus albicaulis, assembly GCA_034641835.2. Taxonomy (NCBI): domain Eukaryota; kingdom Viridiplantae; phylum Streptophyta; class Pinopsida; order Pinales; family Pinaceae; genus Pinus; species Pinus albicaulis. Next base: position 50,701 of record JAXQQM020062779.1, read on the forward strand.
TAGTGCTAGTGTTGCTGGTCAGTTGACCTTTTTTATCAATGTTTTGGTTGTCTTTTCATTTGTCCTCCCCAGAACTCTCAGCTATTGATTTGCTGCCTTCAACGGTCACTTTAGAAGTTTTCTCATGCCTTTTCTTGATGGTAACTTCAGAAGCCTTTGGTTTGGAAGTTTCTAGGCTCTTTTTGCTTCTAAGTTTATACTGTTCTCTGACCTGCATGATGGCATTTTCAAATCCAAGTCTGTAATCCTCAGATTCTAATATTTCCTCATCACAATATGAGGGTGAGGGTTGATCTTCTTCTGTGGAACAGTTGTGGACTGAGTCATCCGTCTCAAACATATTTATTATGTTTTCCTCAAAATCTTCTATAATCCCCTCATCCTCATCAAGGAATTTCTCTTGAAATGGGGGTATGACTTGCTGGTCTGAGTCCCTTTGCCTATTGGGAGCAGTATTATTTCTCCTAAATTTCTGGTTCTGGTTATGATTTTGGTTTATGTTCTGATTACTAAATGTGACAACCATTTTTTCCATCATTTGTTGTAGCTTTTCCATGTTTTTAGATAAACGGTCATAATTGGGGTTAGATGTGGAAGCTACGGTGTCATCTCTATATGTTACACTTTTCTCAGCCCTCATTCTAGATTTCTTCTCAATCAGGTTAGCCTCTACACTCACTGCTCCTTTTTGCATATCTTCCGGTGTGTTGTAATCTCTCTCCCTAAGCTGGTAGGCCATATCAGCACCAAAGCCTTCAGGATATTTCACTAGAGCCATATCTTGGGGAGGTTTCATGTGTGGAGGAAGAGCGTTATAAATGTTGTTAAACCTTGTAGAGTATTCATGGACACTCTCTCCTACATTTCTTTTCAGGTTCTTGTATTCTGCTAAGATTTGGAGAGGGTTGGCCTTAACTTCCCATTTATTTATGAAGGTCTGATATAAGGAGGGAATATCGTGGATGGTATTAGGAGGCAGGCCCTTGAACCATTTCTTCACATCACATCCTAAAATATGTGCAAAGATTCTCATCTTTACTATCTCATCATCTATTTCCATATAGTCAAACGAATCTTCCATCCTATCTACATGACGTTGCACTATTGTAGACTCCTTTATAGTGAAGTGTGGGATCTTTGATTGATAATCGTTGGGTAAAGGCACTAGAGGCTGAGGTAACACTAGAGGTGCATACCAGGTGGCCATAATGGTGTTCTGATGAGGTAAGGGGTTGGCTTGAGCAGATGGTATATGGATGACAGGGATACTAGGACTAGCAGAAGTCTGTTGAGCAGATTTAGGGTGGTTGAGCCCCAAGTTTTGAATGAAATGAATATCAGAATGAGTAGACAGGGGAGTCTCTCTATCCCTAATGTGCTGACCACTATGAGATGGTGAACCGAGAAAATCAAGGTCTGGCTGGTCTAGAACACTGAATGACCTAGTTCTTGGTAATCTTCTTGGTAGGTCTAGGTCAAGATGAATGTCTGATAGAGCTGTAAAGTCTCTTGGTGTAGAGTTAGCTCTATGGATATGTCTGGAAATAGTTTATCCTTTAGGTGTGGGATATTTCCTGAGTAGGATCTCGGGGTTGTCAACTATTTTAGGTGGGTTTGGGTTGGGATAAGCTCTTGTATGAATGTTTCTTGAAGCCAGAATGTTGTCTTCGAACAAAGCAGCTTAACCCTACTTGTTACTTCTGTTATGGCTGATGTTGTTATGGGCTCTGGTCTCCCAGTAGAGTCTTATGTGAACCAGGATAATCAGCAGGCCTACTGATCACCCGTGGAATCTTTAGTCGTTAGGGAACTATGGAGTCGCTAGCTGGAAGGTTTATAATGTTTCAAAAATGGTATACTGTCCACCACAGTGATTAACCACAAAACTAAGGCTGTTATGGTCTTCTTCGAGTCTGTGAAGTGTTTAAAGGTGTGTTTTACTTGAAGTAGTTCCCCAGCGGAGTCGCCATTATGTTGGGGTTCCCATGTTTTGGCAATTTTGGCAATACCAAAAGATGAGACAACATCAGAACCACTTTCAGACCTCAAGATCTAGCCCTCTTGGGTCCAGAGAGGGATCTCTCTATATAGGCAAAGGTTTTAGGTCTTTGAAGCTCGAAAGTTAAGATATTAGGCTAGTTATAAGCGTGGGTTTTGTTTGTTTGATTTTTTTTTGGTTGTTGGGAAACAGGAAAGAAGGTTTCAGTATAAGACAAGAATGAGCAACGAGGATTTTCGAAAAAGGAGATATAACTCAGAGAACACTTGAGACCATTGGGCAATGGAGTCAGGAAAGGGTTTACTTTCTATCCAATATGTAGGCTTTCAGTTGGGCTAGTCATCTAAAGAATTGGATCTTAAAGATGATTGTGTGGTGTCAAATGGCAAGAGAGAAGGTGAAAGAAAGGAAACCTCCAAGGTGACCCTTCAGGAATCAGATCCAGGGACAGGACATGCCATTGGACAACCTGTGATCCGAGACCCAAAAGGTTAACTCTTCAGACAAGGAAACATTAAAGATTTAAACAAGAAGGTGAAAACCTGAGATCAGAGAGAGACTTTGAACTCTCAATGCTTTGGCATCCAGCTTAAGGGAACTTAGAAAGGTTCAATTAATTGAAAAGGATCCTAGTGAGACAGAGACAGAGTTCTAAACTCCCAGTATCGCAATTCATTCAATTAAAGCCTAACAAGAACATCTAAGAACAGATTCATTAATTCATACATCAGCTAGCAGTAAATATTAGCCACTACACTAGTTAAATTAACTTGAATCAGTGCTCAGAGAACACATACAGTAGAAAACATTAAAGGCAAGGAGAGCAGAAGCTTAGGGTACCATGTGAGGGTATATCCTAAACCAGATTTCTGATGCATGCCAGAAGAAATGAAATATGATGAACTACAAGGAAAAAAAGGACAAAGATAGAACATCAATGTTTCTCTAAATCAGGATCCAAAGAAATGTGCTTGTCATATTAAAGAGAAACACTAGTCATGTAAAACATTACCAACAGCTTGATATTTAGTATGAAAACATCTTCCTTAGCCTATCTTACCACTTTACACAGAGAACTATGTCTCAAGAGAAACAACTTACAGTTCACAGATATCTGATCAACAACCTTTACAATGAGTTTCTTCATGAGTCTTATAGTTGAAAGAGGGGCGGAGGAGGTAGATGAAGTACTAAATGAAACATTGAAACAAAGTAGGAAGAGGGGCTCGAGGCCCATTCTATTTTAATGTCTATGCATCGAACTTTTGTACTCTTTGGGTGAAAGAGTGGTCTTCGACAGGCTGAAATTCATTCCAGGTATGTCTTTGATGTACTCTCGGTTGTAGTACTCTGCAGTACTCTAGTGAATAAACAAAGGGGAAAATAAATGACTTTGAGGTC
>JAXQQM020073677.1:0-125205 GCA_034641835.2 Pinus albicaulis
TGCACTTCTAGAGATGTATGCCAAATGTGGGGTTATAAATAATGCGTGTAAAGTGTTTGATGAAATGCTTGGCCGGGATTTGGCCTCATGGAATGCAATTATTGTGGGATATGACATTCAAGTGTGTGGGAATGAGGCTATGTGTCTTTTTGAAAAAATGGAGCATTATGGCTTGAAGGCAGACATGTGTCCCTTGTTGACAGTTTGTATACATGGTGCCATGCAAGCCTAGTTGACAATGCCTAGCAAAACTTTCATAGCATGAACATGAAAACTGGAAAAATTAAGGCAGAGTTCTAGATTTACAAATTGCTTGAAGACTAATTCCATATGCATTGGTGGACAGTAAGGTTGGTAAGGGGGAAAAGTTGTGTCGCAGTTATGTGATATATCTCGTGTGGATAGGGATCAATGAATGAGGGAATATATATATATATATATATATATATATATATATATATATATATATATATATATCGAACAAGAAAACATATATTGAACAATGAAATGTCGGAGTGTTTATGCAACCCCAAAATTTGTAAAAGAACCTTATTAGATGATTAAAAACATTTTCAGAGGTTATTATCAAATCCCTATATAAAATTAACAAAACATTAAATTATGAGTATATGATTTGTGAATTTTAATATATTTTTTAATTAGATTATGTGTTTTTGTTGTATAATTTTATTTTATTTTAATACATAAATAAATCCAACACTATTGAAATCTTTGAGACACTATAATGATATATAGTTTATCTCAAATAAAATCTCCGATTTTAAATCAATTTAACAAAAAATATATCAAAACAAGCCTTTAAAATATAAAATAGGTGAACTACAACATATGAAGAAAAACTTCAAAATGTAAAACAACTAAACTACCTCATAAAATTGTTACTCTAAGAGATTGATTAACGTTAATAAAAGTGAAAAATTTTAAAATTCCACATTTAACTACTTTCAATTAATTTAAATTAAAATTATACAAAATATTTTATATTTTCTGATTAATGAAATTTGTTGCATATTCAATTGACTTTTTATTTATTTCATTTCAAAGTAAAGGAAATGAAAAAAATATTGTACCTCAAAAAGAAGGCAAACATTGTAACAACCATTTATAAATATTAGTTTGTTACCATTCATAAATATTAGTTTAAAAACGTAACCGTCAAAAATTCTTATAATTAAATTGATTTAAACGCAATCACAACGTCTCTCATTTGGACAATGAGAGTATTGAAATTTAAACATAATTAATGAGTAACCCTTATATGTAATCCTTGAACATTTTAACATTATGGAATTTTGATTCAAATGCATCAAAGAACTTATGACATGAAAATTTATAACATATTATGGAATTGAAATTAAGTTTTGTAAATGTTTAGCCAAATCAACTTCAATTATAGAATGTATTCACAAAGAGATTTGAGGCCATTTTTGAAAATGGGAGAAGATGTTGGAAATCATCCCATGAAGCATTTAGAGATACTAATAATGCACATGAAACTAGTGCCTTTTTTATATATTTACTAGGTTGTCCACATTAGTTTTTTTTTTTATTGACTTACCAGAGTGCATTTACTAGTGGCCTTTTTTATATATTTACTGGGTTGTGAACAATAGTTATTTTTTTATTGAATTACCACACTAAATTTTAGAAGTTGATCCCAAAATATGAAAGGTAACATGAAAGGTATGTTGTTCAGTCCCAAAAAATGAGTCCCAAAACATGAAAGGTATGTTGTTCAGTCGTCATTCAAAGGGGAAGGATAATTTATTGCAATTCGAAAGGGGCACCAATGCTGACATGAAAGCCTTTAAAATTGTCTTTGTAGATGTTTGTGGAAGAAGTGATGGAACTTGAGGAACTAAAACCTAAGACAATCTATTGTGGGTCTTCCAATCGTAGATGACCTTTCAACCAGAATAAAGGTTCCTAGACAGTATCATAGACTCCTCTCATCTGAAAGTAATATTATACATGGACATTGATAACTAGTCTGCATACAAAGAAATCCCAAACTTAACATAGACCTTGAAGCATATTACTGAAGATAGACTAAAAGAAGAGGGGTTTTTAACATAATACCTCATAATACTTCTAAACGCTTGCCGAAGAGGACCGAATCTTGTTACTGCAATCATAAGAGGCTAAGTTTTTTTCTGCTGAGATAAACCCTGGAGCATTATTGCTGAATATAGATGAAAAGAAGAGGGGTTTTCAAAATAATATCATAGAATACCTCTAAACATTTGCTGAAGAGGATTGAACCCTATTATTGCAATCATAAAAGGTCGAGGTTTTTCAAATGAGAATAATAAAAAAATAATGGTAGTTGAACAAAGAAGGAGTATTAATTAGTAAGATCGTTACCTTATTGTTGAAACTATAGTCCATTCTTGTTGATTCAACTATGAACCTAAGAAAGGGAACAGAGAAAATGAAACAAAAGACAATTGTTGGTTATGCTCGGAAGCCAACAACTAACATCCCTTTGTATGAGGTATAAACCCTATTGAAATAAGAGTTTGGCAGAGCAATTTTTCTCTAGCAGGGAACCCCTTGACCCTAGAAATAATTTTTTTATCAGTCAGATTGAAACGCACAGGAGAAACCCTTTAAATTTATAAACATAGTTAATAATAAGAGTAAGGAGTTTTGACCATTGAACCCTAATTAAGAATTAATGGAATCAAATACACTCGTTGAGAAATCCTCGACATTTAATTCAATTTTTAACTGTCCGGACAGATGGCACGTTTAATAGTCTGTACAGATGAATTTCAAGGATAGACTAAGACTGGTGACTCTTCGAAAGCCTTTAAATGAAATTCTAAACATGTGGCCCAATTATCGAATCTCTACGCTTGCACTCTCCTGATATTTTGTACACTGAATTCCAACGATGAACGTAAATTTTGACAACAAGTAACAACTTCTCTTAAACTATGGAAACATGGAAACAGAGGAGGAGACCTCACCCATTTTATAAGGGTGGTACACCAGCTAAGCGATTCCATACCAGGTATCTAAAGTGGGAAATATATGAGGCATAAAGGTGGTAGTGTACACATGTCAGTTGCAGAAGAAAAAGGTTGACAAAAGTATGAGTTAAATTGATTCAAGACAGAGGCCTATCGGCCTAATTAAATAATTCATTTAGAAACATGAAAATGAGTTCAATATTGATTATTCAATGATATTTGAAATTAACATTTAGAAATAAACTTCAATAAATACAATGGAAGAATGTAACAGGTTTTCTCAACATCTTGTTCCAATATTTGATTTTGTCTAGAATGTTGTCTTTGAAAGTGTATTTGTTGGCATAATATTTATGGAAAAGCTGGTGTTGGTTGATTCCAAATCAAATTATGTTTTAAATATAAATATAAATGAGATATAAATCATTTGTATTAATTATTTTCTAATGTGATCTACAAATATCCATAGCACAACTTTCTTTGAAATTATACTGAATGGCATAGTAGTTTAATAGAACATGACTTATATATAGAGCGATATACAGAATTGCTGAGTAGTTCAACGAAACATGAAATGCACTAGAAGGTGAATAAATAAACATGTTTACAATAAAAGTATGTCTTGTCATGTAAACCAGAATGACAGTGAGTATCTAATCATATATACATGACAACGCATGGCATCGGCAGCACCAATTGATGTCTATTGTGACTCCATGATGTGAAATTCTTTCTGGCCATTCAACCTACATTTTCTGATGTGCATCTCTTTCATGGATTTGGATTTTTTTTCTTAGTATTTGCCGTATCTTCTGTAGTAAGGTAATAGTTGGACGCAAACAGTACATAGGCAGTGATTGTTGCAGCATGAACCTCATTTGTATATCTTGTAAGGTTAGTTCTTATTGTTGAATTCTTGGAAACATTCATAAATCATGTTTAAGTGGTGTTCATCCATATATGTTGGTCATGAAAAAAAAAATAGTAATTTTTAGTGGAAGTGTTTGATGAAAACGTAATATTTATAGAGTAAAAAAATAATTAAAGTAAACATGAACTTTTTTTTAAAATAAGAGTAAAACAGTATGATGTTAAATGTGACAACAAATAATTGTGTGGAATTTGGATAAGTCTTAAGTGATGTTTACCATTGGTAAATTTGAAAGGAAGAGTGTATTATTGGTTAGAGTATACATAGATTTTGATGCGAGTAATGATTCTTCTTGCTTTCTGCGTTGTAGATATGGATTCTCTTCCATCTGTGATATGTACAAGAATGGAATTCCTGGATTGATTCGAAGGTTCAAAAATGACCTTACCCTTGAAATGGCAATGAATGTTAAACTTTGGAATTATTTGGGGCCAATGTCTACTATTTCTTTTTCTAATTTTATTCCTTGTGACTTGTGCATTGTTAAAGCCCATGCCATTTGAAGTGGTGTTTGTCGGTGTGCACCTCTTGTGATAGGGTAAATGGGTACATATGTTGGACGAAAAAATGTGCCATGGTGTTCCTTTATATTGCTTGAATTCAACTACCACGAAGGACGGAAATTCTTGGGGCTTTGAGTCAGGTGCATAAAATATTGAAATGACTTTGCCAAGTGTGCCATTAACAAGGCCTGCATGTACCCAAAAGTTGTTGGTGAGAATAATTTTTTGTTATTTCATAAGAGTACCTTTGCGTCTTTTTGTTCTTCTTCAGATGTAGTAAATTTTTTTTGCCCTTATTTCTCTGCAGAGCAAGGCACTACTGGCATGTTCAATTTTTCTAGCATTGTTTTATTCTGCAAGGAAATTGAGCTGTTTGTTTCATATAGGTGCATGGAGTCTTGAAATGTTTGTTGCTCTTCATGCGTAATAGAGGAATCTTTCCTCGACATTTGGAGGTTCCAATATTCAAGTGTAAGTGTTCCATTTCTGAGGTTTGTGAGAATTCGAAAAAAAGCAACCTGGGAAGGGTCAGCACCTTGTTGGAAAAAAATAGTTGTAAGTGTTATGAATGTACCGAAGCTGTGCAAAAGTGTAGTGCCACGTGATGTGCCAGCATACAGAGGAATGTCCTTCACAAGTGCCAATTGGCCTAAATCCCTGACAAGGATAATGGAGCGATTGCCAAATGGTGCATTTTGATGAAGGGGGGATGCCTCTCGTAGGCAATTGTCAATGTGACAAAGAATTTTTTGCCTGATGAAGCTCATTTCATCAACGAGGATGTACTCTACATGACGAAGATGCTCTTGCAAATGTAGGAGCGACTGTCCTTCAAGAGGATACATTGATCAGATAGGGATGTGAAGGGCAGAGTGGATTGTAAGAGAATTTATGTTGAAAGTTGCAACGCCAATGGGTACAAGTAATAACAATGGGCTTGTGCTTGTTGGGGAGTCTTCCATAAATGCACGTTGGGAACATTTAATCAGAGAATATTTTCTTGTCCCAGCTGTCCCTTGTATGATGATTCTGAGTGGGGGTTTTAGTGAAGGGTTTTTGAAGTGAGAAATAACAAGCGTAAAAGATTTTTTTTGGTGGGAGATAATGTGTGATTTTGGGGGAGGGTTGAAAAAGGACGATGTTGGTTTTGAATATTTTAGCGATTGACCTTAATGAAATTTATGGCAGTTTCTTGCAAGTCAAGAGAGATAGAAGTATGTGACCGATTATAATTAACATCAAAGTCACGATGGCGAATGATTTAAAGGCTATCAATTTCAATGATGCAATCTAGGTGAAGATGAGAGAGGATTTCCCATTCATTCATTTGCATGGGGTCAAGGGGGAGGTCAAAAGGGGTAGACATAGGGGTAGATTGATCTTCGGATTGTGGAGTTTATGGGTTTTCGATTTCGTGATGAACATGCCATGTTGTATATGTCCCTTTCTTTTGTTCCTAGTGTGCAAGGATTTCCTCATTCGTGGATCCAATGTCATTGGGAGTGTGAAAAAAGGGAAATATAATATTAATTCAACCTAAAAAAAGTGGCATAACAAGGATCATTAGGGGAACGGATTATGGTGTATCGTGGCAAGACATGTACAATCATCAGAGGGAATATGTGTTTCCATTGGTTTTGTTTTCGACGAGTAGAGAATGAACAAGAGCGTGCAGCGTCAAGGAGGGGCAACGATTCTAGTGAAGCACGTCTATTCATGTATGCAAGAATGAAGGTTGGTGCTGAGAGGGGATTTTCAGAAGCATTAAAAACACGTCTGAAAATAGTTCTATTAACATTAAAAAAAAAAAAATGTGTGACTGCAGAGTGAGAGTGGTAATCTATGTAACATATGGCACATTTCTTGTGCCCTAATGTCTCTATCTGCTATGGTTTCTGTAAGGAATTTCATACAATAGTAATTGTAGGTGATTTTGGAGCAATGTTGTGCGAGAGTCGTGATAAAATTTGGCGATAGATTTCTGATTGTGTTTCTTCTTTGGCTGCATATTTTGAAATACATCTTAAGAGGTCATGGCATGATAGAGCTCGTTGGAAATCAAAATTTTCTCTCCAGATGGAAACTAAATCAGCATTATGGATGTTCAACCTGTCATCATTGCAAGCGGGGGTGTAGGTTTTCTGACCTTTGTTGTCTATGAACAGTGAAGATGTGGAGTTTAACTCCCACGGTACTCCATAGCGATAGCTGAGAACATTTTTTTTTTTGCGAAGGCAAGAAGATTCATGACACTTTGTATGATGTTGGACATAATTCACAAGCTCTTCATAGTCTTCATTTTGGGTTGACGTGAAGATTGATGTTGTTTCAAGAAGACATGGGTTGTGCTTTGTTGATTGGTTAAGTGCAGAATCACGATGCTCGGGGTGTCGCGGGTTCCAAGAAGTCACGTAATGGTAAAAATATCTCTGAGAATTGAGAACTTTTGTTTCACTGTTCCAGTCGAGGGTTTCCATATTTGGTGCATATTGCAACCAAAGAAATCAATGAATGTGTGTATATCCTCTATGTTTTCATTCATACATGGATGTAATATTGAAATTAAATATTGGTTTAGATGTGGTTGTAATGTAAAAATAGGTGTAGAGAGGAATGGTATTAAAAATTACCTACACCAATAATCAACTGTGTGGAGGCCTTTTTGTAGGACTTATTCGAGGAAAATTGTAAATATTAAATGCATATAATGGGATGTTAAATGTGGGTTTTTAATTATATTTTGAATTCTCCATTTGTAGTGATTGATCGAATTGGAGGGAACATTAGTAGGCATAATCTTGTGCAAGTCATGTCATTTGGTATCAATTGAAATAAGAGTGAAGAAGAAGGTTGGGCTTCCAATTTGTGTGATCATGGTAGTTAGCTCATTCCAATTCTTGTTCCAGAAAGAGTGTGTTCCTTGTAGGGTTGATCCAAAGTGCATGACTTGTTCGGGAATTATTGAATTTGGGAACTCATGAAGACATTGTCGCAAATCTGAAATATTTGTTGGCAAGTTGTTCTCAATGTATTTCTTGACAAAAAAGTAGCAGTTAATTGGCTATGGTGACACATTAGAATGTTATAGAGGTAGTAGTGGAATCATGGATCCTGGCCAAATTATTTATCATGGTAGTGTAACAAGTGCAAAGCATATTCGTGCATTTCAACTTTTGTAATTCTTGGTTGTGTGAGCATGGCAATGCCTCTAGGAAAGAGTGTGGGGAATTCCATGGCAAAGAGCCCTTAATGGTGTATTCGTTCATAGGTGATAGAGATATTTTAGGCCAATCGATTGAACTTATTGAGTTTGGATGGGTGGAGTGAAAATAAGAAAGAATGTGCTCAAGTTCAGTACACGAGTTTGGGATAATTGGAACAAATGAAGAAGATTGGGTATCTAATGGAGTTAGCATGGCATTAGGATCATAAGTAGAATCGACTATGGTTTGATGGGGTATGAAAGAGGATGTGGTTACATTATGAATAAGAGAAGAAATATCTTTAGGTTGATTTGGTAGAGCAGAAATTGCAGATGGGTTGAGCTCGACATATTTGTAGTAAGGATGATTAGCTAGTTTGTATCCAAGTACTACAATTACACGTTATTTACACACAAAAAATTCATAAACTATTTGAGAAGGATTGTGCCTTTTCACAATGAGGATGTCCAATTCAGAAACCATTCGAGGTAGGTATTTTGCAATAGTAGTGATGTCTTGAGGGAAGCTGATTATATGGTCGCTATATTTGTATTGACCACCACATGCATGAGTTACTTGTAGAATGGGATCTACACGTGCGATGAGAATTTCCTCAACTTGTGTTAAATTTTGAAGGAAATATGGTTTTTCACTAGGGTCCATGTTGTTCAGATGAGTAAAATGATTTGCACATTTAGAGGATGTACAATGAAAGCAACAAAGGTTACCATGTGAAAGCCTTGTTTTCATACATGGGTATGATTATTTGCATAGTGTGCAAACATACATGGTAGAAATTTTATCTGTCCTTTGTCGAAAGCGATGATGTTCATCATTCAGGGGGGGGGGGGTTATTGGTTTTGATGAAGGTGGGGTGAAATTTTATTCATATTTTGGAGAGCACTTGAGAAGGGAAGGGGTGTAGTGGAAGCAGTAGATTTTTTACGGTTTTTATAAAGAAGTCATCAATGTTCATTTGTTGTATCTTTATTTTGAGAATAAAGAAGGCACCTCTGTGCTTTTTTATCCACATTTTGACTGTTGGATGACATATCTAAGCAAGTAAAAAAAAAAATCGTTAGTGACGAGACGTGAGCAATTTAGAGTGTGTTACACCAATTTTTGGTCATATAACCTATTACTATTAGATGGACTAAAGTACATCATGTAAGACCAATTTTACCAGAGTAAAATTGCTTTCACTATGAGAAATAACTTAATAACCCATAGTTTATTAATTTTTTTCTGGTCTAAACACGAAACCCCATGAGGAATAATTAAATAAATCCTTATTTGTCTGATTTTCCTCTAAGGATAATTAACTAAACCATTGTTTAATTAATATTCCTGGTCATATTTAACCCAAAACAGGAAATTTAATTAGATAAATCATTATTTATCTTATTATTTTCTAGGAATAATTATTTAAATCGTTATTTAATAATATTTATTGTTAAATTTGACTAAATCATTTATAAATAACTGAATAAATCATTATTTATTTAATTATTCCTTAACCACAATATTAAAATAATAAATAAATCATTTATTTATTTATTATTTTGAAATAAAGGGATTTGACCAAATTTAAATTCCTTTCCCCTCCAACAAAAATAATAAAATATTCCATAAAAGTTGGATTTAGATTTGGTTAATAATATTTTAATTATGCACTAATATTTAGACTAACTCAATATTTTGTTATAACTAAAAGGGTTTTCCATTCATTCACTACCTTTTGTTGCCTTGAGATCACCTTTTGATCTATAGTTTTGGTCTGACTTTGATCCTCCATCATTGTCATATTTTTCCACTTTTTTCTTGTGAGCTCCCTTTGAGTTCCATTTTGTATGGGTTTTCTGCACCATCAAGAGAGAGAGAGATCTTGGATTTGAAGCAATGAGGAAATACAAGAACCCATCCCATTGATGGGGACTTGTAACATTTTTCTATGTTCCCTTCCCAGGTGTTATAATACAAAAAAATCTTTATAAATTCTTATCTTTTCCATCGGATGTACGGAGCAAACTCTTGCTTATTTTGTTGTATAATATCTTCAACTGCATAGATCTATAATTTTGTAGCATTTATTTTGATCACCTACTACAGATATGAGGAAATTGACAGCCACATTTGATGTTAGGTTTGTTTTTTATGCACAGCTAAAGTGAGCTTTTTTTGTATGCTTGCGATTAGAATTCACACTAACAACTGACGACTCCATAAGATTTTTCAATTACAACCGTTGTCGTTTTTCAGATCCCTGCATGACCAACTGCTTCAACCCATACGGTGTTTCTTTCGCTTCTTATTTTTCATTCCTTGATGTTGTTTTTAAAAAAATTTACCCTAAAACAGTAAAAAATTTAACTTCTGTGTGTTTCTGGGTCTTCTACGCAGGCAACAGGTATCAACCGCAGCATAGACGACACTTTTTTCTGAAACCTGCTCTCGAGATAGTTGGAAGTGCAGGTCGCACTTTTTGGCCCAAAACCTGTGACCTCATCTTCAGGTAGAGGATAAATGCCCAAAAAATGCGACCTCTGCAGAAAATAAGTCAAAACCTGCAACCTGTACTTTTTGTGGGGATTTTTTCTGTCATTTTCAGGGTTTATCTGGGGCACTGTTCAGGGTTGTCTTAACTCTATCTTTACCTATATTTTACCTGTACTTATTTATTTTTACTCGTTGAAGTAGGAACCAAGCCCCCTAGGGCTTCAGTACGCTTCCACCTTTTTAGGATAAGTTTAGCTGAAGCAGGTCTTCTAAGATTTCAATGTTTTTTAGCCATTTTTTCATATCTGAACCTGCACTTTCAGATCCATTTCAGATAGGTTATTTATCATCCAAAACACCTCTTTTAAATTTTTTTCGGTCCTCTGTTAGGCTCCCCTCCATTTCCCTTTCGTTTATAGCCTTTCACAACATATTTTTTAGCATTTTCCCCTTTGGTTTCTTGTTGTTTTATGCACCTCTTTCTAGCAGATCTGACCTTTATATCCATATCCCTCTTGACCTTAGATCAATTGGAAATTTTGTGTGTTTTGAGTATATTTTTCCCACCCATAGACTAGTTGTTGGGAAGCCCTCCTCCTTGGGTTTAAATTTATGCATCTTTAGTTGTTTATTTTACTATCGCTTTCAGTTTTATTGATAGTTATACATCTTTTTTTTAATTTTTCTCTACACACGTATGGGCTTAATTAAAATTAACATACTTATCACACACACACACACACCTAAAGCGAAGAGCACCTGATTTATGCCACTAGGCCAAGACTTAAACATTGTAATCAATTGATCTACACCTCCATGCCCTTGTTTACCTCTCTTCCTTATTGGGTTCCATGTCTCTTTTCAATAATTGCACCCCCAAGGCGATTATCACGGAGACTCCAAGGCCTTCATCCTCAATTTCCATTAGGAAGACTTACCCCACTGCATAGGGTTTGATTTCGTCCTCCGCCGAGTCCCCATTCTAACTCTAATTCTGTGTCATCGGGTTCCCCTTCTGTTTCTATCCCCGATTCTCCTCCACCTTTCACCTTCATCATGTCTGGTGCAGGACCTACCTCTGGTGGTGGCCCCGGCTCTAATGCTGGAACCACAGCTAGTGGGGCCGCAATAGGAATGATTCTAGCTGCTCCCTTTCTTCCTTATATGGCAAGCCTAATCCTTCCCAATTTCAACCAGTTGATTAATGACCCTATACACCATGATAGAGGTTGGCCTGCTATTCTAACCAAGCTTCTTTCAGATATCCCTAAGTTTGAAGGAAATGCTAGAGAGGACCTACCAACCATGTTTGTTCTTTCCACATGTGGTGTTCGTCCAACTCTATCACGGATGACTTTGTCTGTCTTCGATTATTCCAACGTACGCTTACTGGAGAAGCTTCCAAGTGGTATGTCAACCAAGCCATTGCCTCTCATAATAATTTTGCGACTCTTGAAAATGCATTTTTTTCCTGCTTCCATCTTCCCCTTCGCTATGACACTAGTACCAAACTCTTGACCGCTTTTCGTCAAAACTTTTCCACCCGTCTATTTGACCATGTTCAAGAATGGTGCAAAAGGAAGAGCCTATGTCGAGTCCCTATTTTCGAAGACTGTGTCTACATGGACTGGTTTCTCAAATCCCATTTTCCCTATATTGATAAATATTTCATGTCTCACTTTCCTCAGACTGAGGAAGAAGCCCTCCAAATTGCATTGAAATATGACTTCATCTATGTGAAATCTAGTTATGTTTATACCATCTTACCTTAACTCCCTAGACCTAGTGGTGCCAATGCACTAGGGGCATCTCATGCTGCCGACAATATCATTGGATCCCTCTCACATTTGTACACTCATCCTCCCATGGGTTATGGTTTCCCTCAGGAAGGAGCCAACTCCTCCAACACTTTTCCCCCTCCCAGCAGCATGTATCTAGGACACGACATGCTTCACGCCTTTTCACAACCACATCCTCCGATGTTAGGGCCTTCATTTTCCCATCATATTTACCCCAATTTTTCTCAACCTCCTTACTATCTGTATCTATATCCCGATGCTCCAGCTCCTCTAGCACCAGCACCTCAACCTCCCATGCCTTCTCAGGCTCTGTAGCAGCAGCCAACCTCCCTCAGGGTCAAGTGTATGCGTAGTAATGTTCGAATAATCCTCCTACTTCCAAAAATAAGAGGAAAGGCAACCAAAACCAACCCACTCTAGGTAACCCAGGAAAGAATCCCCAAGGGAATACATCTAACACTACATCCTAGCAACAGGGTGCTCAACCCAAGCAGGATAGGCATTTTCGTACGAATAAGCCTTGTTCTTTTTGCAGTTTCCATGGTCACTATACCCATGATTTTCCTCTTTTACTTCAGATAAGTCAAATGTGGGAAGATCAAGTAGCATCTCAAGGACAACAAGCCTCTTCTTTAGTTCCTCCTAATGATGTGCCTATCCAACTAGTTGTGTTTACCAAACCTTTCCCTCAGCAAGGATATGTGGCTGCCCAACCCCATGAAAGTCAGGTGACCACTCAACCTCCCCCATCTGGCACCTCTAATTACGAGATCCTCATGATGAACTCTGACCAGGCCAATACCGTGATCTCAACCTTTAGACTCGATCACGCATGTACACCAAGCCTCCCGCTATTTCCGCAACCGATCCCCCGTCTTTAGGTTCCACAGAGCCAATTTTGACACCCAATGGTGCTTTACAGATTCGTCGGCCTAAGGCAAAGGTACGTACCAAGATCCCCAAAGGACCATTACGTTGAAACGCTACTTCCGATAAAGCCACCCACACCTACAGTATAGTAGATGACTCAGAGCAATCCCCTGCCGCCATGTCAATGCTGGAAGTCCTCCAGTCGAGACCTTCACAACGAAAAGATCTACTAACTGCTATGGTCATTGGGGGTACTTAATATGATCGTTTGATTGTCTTCAATGTTGATGAGTTAGAGCATCCCCCCCTTACTACATCCGTCGCCTTCCTAATACTTGTCAAGATCCATAATTCCAACTTCTCCCAATTTATCATTAATGAGGGGTTATCCACATGTGTAATGTATGCTTAAGTTTGGAAATAGTTTGGATCACCTGAGTTAGCCCCTTCCACTATCACCCTCTGTGCCTGGGAAGACCACTCTTCCTAACCCCTTGGCATGTTCCGCAATTGTACTATTACTCTTACGGGAAAAATTGTTTGTATTGACGTGGAATTCATTGATGCCCCCTTAGAATAAAACACTCTATTGGGTCATAGCTACACTTATGCGATGTCTAATGTCTCATCTGTGATTCACCGTAAGATATGATTTCCTCACAGCAGAAATATTGTCATAATTGATCAGGTGACATATTACGAACCGAAGTTCCAAACCTATCCAGAGTCCATTATTTCTTCGGTGGCCAATAAACAAGTAATTAAACCTCCAACCAGTGTCTCACCTAGAGTCTATAAATATTCCTCTTTTCTTGGTTCATTCCCTGGTCTTCCCCCTCCTATCTTTTACCCTAGCTCGTCGAATGTTTGCATGATTGAATCATCTCAGTCCGACCTCAAACAGTCCAGTTCAACTAGTCAGCAGCCTCGCCCTTGGCAACCTGCTCCTATTACTTCGACTTAGCCTTCGGGACCTCCTCCCCAAGGCCCTTCATTTGTAGCTAGTTTCCATGATCCTATCGTTCCTCTTGGAACGGTTCCCCCTAGCCTTAACCATCTGGGAGTCATTCCACCTGGCCATTACCCCTTCCATCAGATATTGTTTCTTTCTCCCCCTTTTGGATTATTTTTGGTACATGTTATGGATACCTTGACCCTTCCCAACATGGCCCTGGGGATCCCATTTTGGTACATCGATCCCCCAGCCAATACCCCACCTGGTCAACTCAAACCATACACTGCTTTAACCCCGGTCCAACCAGTTGCGACTCCTCACTTTGCTTCTATGCCTCAGCCACCTCAACGGGAATCTACTCCTGCTGTGAAAGCCTCAAGTGAGGGGGGGAAAGCCCGCAAAAAGGAACCTAAAGACAAGGATGCCTAGACAACACCTTCTCCTCCTAAGCCTCCAAAGTGTACACCCTCATGTGCTTTTTGTGATGTTGAATTGCCTCATATCAAACCCATGGTCAACATCACGTTTCTTGATTCTGATGTCCGAGAATTCCATGTTACTTTACCAACTTTAGCAAAGATACTCAAGAATTTTCACATAAACCACCCTTGTGCTTTGTGTTATCTCCATGGCCACTATACTCACCTCTGTCCCCGCCTCGCAGACTACCGCACCTCCTTGGAAGTGGTTCTCCAATAAAAGGCCTAGCACAACGAGTTTGCCTCTCCCTTACTTGCACATTATGCTTCCACACAACCAGAGGACACATCTAGTCCCATTGACGTTCCCCCTCCCGATGTCGAGATGATGGAGCCTTCGACCACTATTCTCTACCTGTCATCATCTATGATATCCACAGTGGAAAACCCCTCTGGGACATCCCCTTTTTTTTTTGCCTGACCTCCCTTCAGTGATCACCTTGTGCTCAACATCGGTGGATACTTAATTTACTTGTTATTCTTTCACCCCCCATGACGATGCGCATGAGTCAGGTAGCTTCGTCGCGTCATGTGGTCATCCTTCCACCAATCACCCCATATTCTACTATGATGACGATATTATGGAAGCATTTACCACCCCTGACTTTATTTATCCATACCATAAGTAAAATGGCACCATCCATGTCTATGGTGAGTTTCGAAACCTAAGCACAAGTTGTCCCCAAGACAATTCCCCCACACCATCCACTATTCAGTGTGCGCGGTTTAGAAATTCTACCCATTGCATTCCCTCTAGTAGTGCTTGTTTTATTTTTTCATTGCGTTCAGGTTGCCAACATTGTTCATCATCCTATCATATGTTGTCTTATGGCACCTTTCAAATGGATCCCTTATCCAAACCATATATGGGCTATGTCGAAGGTGCAAGTCGCTACTCCTGAAATCTAGCCTCAGCAGTGTGGGCCATTTTCACCCCCTTGAATTCGTTTGTCCTCTCTAATGGCATATGCATTAGTGATGCCACCAATAACCAGGCCGAATATGATGCAGTGATAGGTTTTTGAGCCGATTTCCCTGACCTTCGCATCCTTCACCTTCATATTCGTTTAGATTCTTTGATGCTTGTCATGCAACTGAATGGTGTCTATCATGTGCATAATCCTGTCCTTTCTAGAATATATTTACGAGTGAAGCTCTTAATGCGTGTATTTGAAATCATTACATTAAGTCATGCTCCTAGAGCCTAGAATCATTATGTAGATAGTATTGCAAACAATATTTTAGATTGGCATTGATCACACACATTTCACACAAGACAATAACCATAAACCATAAAATGATGCATATCCATAATATGTGTCGTTCAAAATATACAATTTTTCGGAGTCTATTAACTCTGATACATATCAAATTCCCATAGCATGTTACAAAAAACCAAAACTAGGGGCACCTCATGCCCCTACATCTAATCGCTGTCTGGAGGGTCCTGAGCCAATGGCTCAGCTCCTACAGCCTGTAGATCATGCATCCCCTATCCGGCCATCACCATGCTCCGCATGACTCCTCGCCACTCTAAGGGTAGACCAATACATGGCTCTATGTACTGGTCGTCAAGGTCCTGCCAGCCGCACTCAGAAACTCTAGTCAGCATCCTCTCACATCTACGGTGAATATCCTCTGGAAGGGCTACAACATCCTCATTTTTCGTACCCCTCGATCCACTAAGTCTTGCAGCGCCTAACACTATGGTTTGTCCCATATACCAAGCCAGTTTCACTGGTGCTATATCTGCATACCAAAATTCAATGAGTCAGTACCATGTACAATATTCTAAAACTTTAAAATGCACCATAAAATATAAGAAACTTCTCACTTACCATCTGGCCCCCATGATCGACTTGGCTGAAGTGGAAATTTTGGTTCCCCGTGATAGTTCATCCCATTATAGGGATATTCGTCAATGTACAATGGCATTTAATCCCAATGCACAAAAAACTTGGGTTGAAAAACCCGTCTTACTGCCCCACCACCTCCTCTACATAGCAGTTTCCCCCATCAGTGCATCCTGGGCTCTCGTGGGCCCTCGTCTTGGATCTGTACATGAGGCTGAAGTATCGAGATCTTCTTAAATAAGAGCGAGCAAAGAACTGTGCCATATGCACAGTTATCGTTCACCTATCGCTTGCACAGTGACAGATGTTGTTTAAACGACGACAACATCATCTGGGCCCACCCATAGTAGGTCCCACTCAATACTTCCTCAACCAACATCATTTTACCCCCAGTGATGTGTTGGAGCGCCTGGTTGCCCAGGATCCACAGTACCTCTGTGGCCATAGCACGAGTCTCTAGCCTCTCTA
The DNA here is from genome assembly GCA_034641835.2 of Pinus albicaulis. NCBI lineage: Eukaryota > Viridiplantae > Streptophyta > Pinopsida > Pinales > Pinaceae > Pinus > Pinus albicaulis. The sequence continues at coordinate 16,554 of JAXQQM020073677.1, forward strand.
TATCTTCGATTGGTATCTGCATGCCTTTCACATGGACACCTAGTCAACAATGACACTCTACAAACTCAATAATGTTCCTCGCTTGCAATAACACTATATGTGTGTTTCCCACCATCCCTAGTGGTAGGATACCGGTTAGGAAATATACATCCTGAAATATATACCGGTAAACTTGATCTGGTGCCCCTGTACTATAAATATCTCATGATCTAGGTCCCAATAGCTAATTATACGGGCCAACAAGGGCTCTCCTGCCCTCATCAATTGGGTCTCCAAAAATTTCAGGACCCCAAACCTAGCCAATGCGGCACAGACTGTACGATCCTCTCGAATCTCAGAACATAATGTATGCAGGTCCCTCTCTCTCCATTTGATCCTCAAATCTACCATACCTACACAAAACCATCATGTTTTTCAGCATACAGAAAGGAAATACTTCCTCATAATCATAAAATCCTAGCTCTCAACCAAAAACATCACTTAAACCCCTTTCTTTCATAGGTCACAGTTTTCTGCCCAATACCTACTACCCAGGTCACAGAAAAGGCCCCAAAAAGTGTGACCCAGTCGTGAAGAGGAGCATGGGTCTGTTCCTGAGCTCTGGTTCATAATATGAAACTTCAATCCACTGAATTAAAAGAGTATGGTTAGGCCTCTTACTTGCCACTAATAGACCTCGATTCCAATGGTATTTTTGTCTACTACGATCGCTGCAAGATTTATGGCCTTTTCTCATCTCTACATTCACCACAGATACACTTGAAAATGAATCAAATTGGAGGGAAAATTCCTTATTAAAAGAGAAACCCCAGATTTTTATTACACCAATTATGACCAAACCCTATCTCGGTTTGACAAACCATCAACATCATTGGAAATATCTCACTGAGCACTCAAATGGGTATCCTTTCATTTTTGGTGATTTGATACTTCACCCAGAAGCCTTTTTGCCAAGAAGGGTCACTTCACCACTTCTCAAAATCTAACTTATTCACTTGCGACACTTGTACTTGGGGCACCACTTTTCCTTCATACTTTTTTATGCTCGTGTCGATTTTCGTCATGAGTAACCATCTTGTACTCATTTTTTTATTGTCACCACCTGGCCTCTTCTGTGTGGCAACATCATTGAGTCACCCTTGTTTAGAGCATCCGATTTGAGTTATCATCACTTCCATGGAGTCTGTCCTGAGTTCCCTTTTTTTCCCATCACAACCTTCCATCCTTCATTGCTTTGTACCTCTCTCATGTTGCACATTTTGGCCCCAAGTCATACTGTCCCCTATCCCCTCCAGAGTTGAGTCAGTAGTTTCTGGGTCATCCATGCCCTTTATGCTCTAACAAGGCAAGTCGTTAGCCCACTACTCATTACCCCCCATTCAACCATTATCCCTAGTGTTAGTATATCAGTTGCTCTACTATTATCCCTCATGCCTTAATTAAGGATCCCTTATTGCCTCACCTATGGTGGACCTCCTTATGTCGACATCAGCTTATTCATTCCAGAAGACAGGTCTAGAGGGCGAGGTACCTTGGTTCTAGATTCCACTCTTTTTCAGTGCCTCATATTAGGCAAAGGGACCCTTTATTGCCCTTTGACTTGATTTTTTCTCAGTTCCATCTCCTTATGGCATGATCGAGATTCGTATACTCGATGATTCAGTGATGCAGCAGATTGTACTAGTGATTCCTGGGTGTGTGTGAGATGCTTTCAGACCTCATGAGGGGGTGGCTCTTTGGGTAGCCCCCCACATGCCCAGATGACCTCTTTCCTACAGCCTTGGATGCGACTCTACAAATTTGATGTTTCTGGCCTCAGTCGCTTGCAACTCCTTTTTAGTTTGCATGTGTCATTCATATTTTCAAAGCCCTTTCCTGTTTTACAAGGCCTCTTTGGTTGTACTTATATCTCATATACTCAGATATTATTATATAAGTCTTGGTTGTTATCCCAAGCATAGTATGTATGTGGAATCCATTATGTTTTTTATATGTCCCATGTTTATGCCAGCATGTACTATATAGCTCACTCCCATGTTTGGTGGCCGCACCATTATTATTTGTACTTTGTTATCTCAACGGACATAGGTATGCCTCCAGGGCCTCATTTAGATCAGGTACTCACTCATAAAAGAGACTTTTCACACATGTGACTAACGCCTCCTCGGGGTCTTATCCTCTCTCGCTTCAGTCCGTCTCATATTTCTCTCTTTCTGACTCCTCTTCGGCATCTAGTGATTGAGTTCTTACAACGTACTTCGGTCATACAATTAGCTCCTAACGCTCGAGCGTTGGGGGGCAACTTGTTACACCAATTTTTGGTCATCTAACCTGTTACTATTAGATGGACTAAAGTACACGATGTAATATCAATTTTACTGCAGTAAAATTTCTTTCACTATGAGAAATAACTTAATAACCCATAGTTTATTAAGTTTTTTCTGATCTAAACAGGAAACCCCATGAGGAATAATTAAATAAATCCTTATTTGTTTGATTTTCCTCTAGGGATAATTAACTAAACCACTGTTTAATTAATATTCCTAGTCATATTTAACCCAAAACAGGAAAATTAATTAGATAAATCATTATTTATCTTATTATTTTCTAAGAATAATTATTTAAATCATTATTCAATAATATTCCTTGTTAAATTTGACTAAATCATTTATAAATAATTGAATAAATCATTATTTATTTAATTATTCCTTAACCACATTCTTAAAATAATAAACAAATCATTTATTATTTCTAAATAAAGGGATTTTACCAAACTTAAATTCCTTTTCCCTCCAACAAAATAATAAAATATTCCATAAAAGTTGGATCTAGATTTGGTTAATAATATTTTAATTATGCACCAATATCTAGAATAACTCAATATTTTGTTATAAATAGAAAGGTTTTCCATTCATTCACTACCTTTTGTTGCCATGAGATCACATTTTGATCTATAATTTTTGTCTGACTTTGATCCTCCATCATTGTCATATTTTTCCACTTTTTGTTTGTGAGCTCCCTTCGAGTTCCATTTTGTCTAGGTTTTCTGCACCATCAAGAGAGAGATCTTGGATATGAAGCACTGAGGACATACAAGAACTCATCCCATTGAGGGGGACTGGTAACATCTTTCTATGTTCCCTTCCCAGGTGTCATAATACAAAAAATTCTTTATAAATTCTTGTCTTGTCCATTGGATGTATGGAGAAAAATCTTGCTTATTTTTTGATGTTTGATGTCTTTAACTACATAGATCTAGAATTTTGTAGCATTTATTCTGATCACCTGCTACAGATCTAAGGAAATTTACACCTGCATCTGATGTTAGGGTTGTTTTTTATGCATAGCTAAAGCGATCTTTTTCAATACACTTGCGATTATAATTCACACTAATAGAGTGAATCAAAATTGAGTTATGAATGCATATGAAATGTCTTAAAAGTTTTTTTAAATTTTTAATTTGTAATTGAATATTATAAGATGATAGAAAGAATAGGGAAATGGATAAACATTCAATTTATAAACATATAGATGGTTGAGTAAGTTTCAATTGAATTTGGAAAAGATGTTGAACAAGAGTATTGACAAAAATACACACTATTGTAGTGTTGAACATCGATATGTATATTATGTAAATTGTGAAGGGGTAAATATACATATTTGCAATTATTGAAAAAGATTATTGTAAAAGAAAGTGTGTAACACAATAGCATTGTCATATTTTACAATGTTATGGAACAAAAATCTATATAGAGATGTTATTTCATGTACAGAAAAGTAGCATTATTTGCAACTATGAAGGGAGCTCAAAGGCGGCGAATAATAGATTGTTGTGAAATGGAAAATGCTTGAATTTATTTAAGGACCTCCTTGCATGCAGAGTCATATTGATTTTTTCTAAATTTACCAGTATTTTTTGCAAATGCTCGACACCATTGTTGATGGGGCCCAGCCCTCAACCAAATATGCACTCACAAAACTCTTTACACAACACTTAAATACAAATGACAAACACCACACACAACTTTCCAGGTCACAAATACATTAATGATTTAACAAGTTCAGATTTTATTTGTTTGATATTTGTGATTGCTCAGACGATACTTGGCAGATTTAGTTTGATTAATATATTCCTCTGTGAGTAATGAATCTGTCCTTGTGATTTGGCACGGTACTCAACACTTGTCTCGGTTCCTGAACTCTTCTCCTGCGCTAAACCAAAACAACACTACCAGCCTGTGCTCAGTTTTTCATTAACAGAGTTTTTGGAGAGGGTTTCTATTTTCCGACTGTTCCTCAGAGTTTCGTGAGGGTTTCTCCAGTGATTTTCTTTGTTTCTGTGAGGTAACTTCGCATATTTAACCTCTTATATGGTGGTCCTTCGTTGCTCCAGTTATGCTGGTCACTTTGAAAATGGTTTTAACAAACCTTACGATGGCATACAACGCCTCTTCATCGATTTGGTAACTCCGGTGCTAATGTTTACTGTATGTGTCTCAATTTCTCATTCTAAGACTCCTGCCCTCTGTTTTTAATTGTGAATTTAACTGATGTCATTTATCTTGTAGGTTGGGCCGCCAGGGATCCTTGTGTTCAATTTCAATTTGAAAAAGACGAACACAGGTAATCTCTCCCTCTATGTTTTCAGTTTCTTCCACATTTTTATGATGTAGCTGACCGGCTTGGCTCCTTTGTGAGTAGGCCCTTGTCGGTTCCAACCAGGTTTTTTTTTCTTTACTCGGCGCACTGTATTTGCTGGTAAGTTATTCTAAAACCCTCTTTCTTTTCATTCTCACTACTCGTTCCTGTCGGTTTGTTTGAAATGAACAAATTTTATAGGGTTTGACCCTGAATGGTTTCCCTTAAATTGCAGGGTTTTTCTATCTCACAACGCTCAGCTGCTTTCCTCCTTCGACTATCGAGACCCTAAAGGGCAGGGTCGTTTCCTTAAGAAAACTTTGTTAATGCTAGGGTTTTATAAGTAGACACAGGCCTTTGTGCTGTTATTCCCATTAATGGGTATTAACAATGTGTTTGTAATATGATATTTTTCTTCTTGTATGATAAAAAAAAAACTTGTGTAGTAAATGATTATACAATCGATTCAATTGTTCTTCCATTTTTGTATGTTCTTGCTCTCGGTTTTCGCTTTTCTGTTGGGGTTTTGAAACTGAAACCACATCTAAGTCTATAACTATTTCTTTCAGACAATCTCCAAAAAATGTACGAAGTTTCCCTTTGTCTTAATTTCAAAATACGAGAAAAAAAAATTGACTTCTGTGAACTTATGTAGGCGACATTACCTGGCACTGTTCGTAAATTCTTGCTTGTTCTGAAATGTTTGAGAGAGAAGAAAAAACAATATTTGTCTGTGTAAAGTCGTTATTGATTCTAAAATTTTGTGTGTCAATGTGAAAGTTGTTCCAGCACCTAGGTGTGATTTGTTTTTCTCCAATTCATATTTGATTTCGTTCACAATCTGTTAATATTGTGGGTACAATAGCATGACAGTATAATGATAGAAAGTAAGAAAATAAAAACACAGTCTAGTTGCAGAATGCTTCAGTCACAGATGGTTCTGCTCTTTTTCAACTTTCGTTGTTGTTCTTTTTCTTATTCTGACGGGAAATCGAATCCTACAAAATATGTTTTTTTTCCTTTTGTATCATGGTAGGAAAAAAGTAGTTTCCAGTTTGGAACTGTCAGCCATTTGGTTATAACTATATTATTTCTTACGTTCTTTTAGTAATAGAACAAATTTTTAACATAAAATTAAAAAGAAAGAAATAGTTAATTAATCCTACAGAACTTAATCAACTTCCTAATCCTAATGACAATCTCCTAAGATAAATTAAAAAGTCACAGGTTCAATGACCTGTCAGAAAAAAAATGTAACAGTGAGACAAAAAACCTGTTCCTTTTGTCTACCCTGAGTTAGATGCTCCCGCATCAGGCTCCCAGGGTAACAAAAATTCATGGCTCCATTCCATGAGATCTTAAACTGAGTATTTTTCCTTCTGTATTTGCGCTGTGTCAAGCCACGAACTATCCTCAATGGGATGGTTCTTCCACTTGACCAGGTACTGTAAATACTCCTTCCTATGAGTGCGCTTGGCTACGTGTGTGTCGAGGATGCCCTCGATCTCAAGGGGTTGTGCCTTATGCATTTGCCTCATCCAAGAAACATTGTCAAATTGGGTGTCCCGTTCTGTCCATGCTGCCATGTCATCCTCAGGACTAGCAGTATATGGAAACAGATCTACCACATTAAAGATGGGTGAAATGCCTATCCCTGGTGGTAGCTGTAATTCATAGGCATTGGCGGAAAATTTTTGAAGAATTTTGCAGGGGCCAATCTTCTTAAGCTTTAGTTTGTTATATTCTCCCTTAGGAAAATGTTCCTTGCGTAAGTGTGCAAGAACTTCGTCCTCGACATTAAATTGAACATCCCGCCTCTTCAAATCTGCCTGCTGCTTGTACTTTTGACTGTTTTCCTGCAATTTTGACTTCACCTGCTCATGTAAATTGCTCATTGCTTGGGCGAAATCTTCCCCATCAGCACTTCTTCTTTCAAGCTTTCCCAAATCCCGCAGTTCATGCACTCCACGAGGATGCATGCCATACAAAACCTGAAAATGGCTGTAGCCTATGCTGCGATTTGGAAAATCATTATAAGAAAATTCCACTTGAGCAAGTACACGATCCCACATCCATGAATTTTCACCAATCAAACTTCGTAGCAGGTTTCCTAAGCTCCTGTTCACCACCTCCGTTTTCCCATCAGTCTGTGGGTGATAAGTGAAGCTGAAATTCAACTAAGTGTCCAACTTTTTCCACAGGGTACGCCAAAAGTGTCCTGTGAACTTTACATCCCTGTCAGAAATAATGGACCTCGGAAAGCCATGCAATCTGACGATCTCTGTGAAAAACAAGTGTGCTACGTGAGTGGCATCACTAGTTTTCCGGAAAGGTATAAAATGTGCCATTTTTTAGAATCTATTTACTACCACCATCACCGAGTCAAAACCTCATTGCGTTCTAGGCAGACCCAAGATAAAGTCCAAACTGACTGAGTCCCACGGTCTATTTGGAATAGGAAGTGGCGTATAAAGTCCTGCATTCTAACTGTAACCCTTCGCCAATTGACACATTTTACATCTGCTCACATATCTTTGCACGTCCTGTCATATCTTTGGCCAGTAATAAAAATGTTCGATCTGTGATAGTGTCTTGTCTATGCCGAAATGTCCGTCTAGACCTCCACTGTGCTTTTCCGGAATAATGTTCTCCCTCATTGAACAGTCGGGAATGCATAACTGTCCTCCCCTAAATAACAATCCTTCCTATAAATTATAGTCCAGCTATGGACTATTGTTTCTCAGCAAAGGATTTTGACAGGTTTCATAAGCCTCTTAAAAATCTACATCTGTCTGATAGAAGTCCTTCAAATGCTCAAAACCCAGCACTTGTACCATGCTCTCTTGTAAGAGAAAATCTCTTCTACTCAACACATCTGCCACCTTGTTGGCATGTCCACTAATGTGTTTTAACACAAATGTAAAACTCTGCAGATACTCAACCCATTCTTCATGCTTATGGTTCAACTTATGCTACTGCATAATATACTGTAATGCGGAATTATCATAAAATAAAACAAATTCATTACTTAACAGATAATGTCTCCAATGCTTCAGTGCTTGGATGACCACATAAAATTCCTTGTCATAGGATGAGTATTTCTACCTACTTTCATTCAGTTTCTCACTGAAATAAGCGATCGGCCTATCCTCCTGGCTAAGTACTGCCCCAATGGCTGTACCGCTAGCATCACAACGAACTTGAAAAAGTTTGTTGAAATCAGGCAACCTTAAAATCAGTCTCTCAGTGATATTCTTCTTCAAAGTCTGAAAACTTCTCTCTGCTGCTTCTGGCCAACAGAAAGGTTGATTTTCCTTTTTGATTGTATCCAACATAGGTGCACAGATTCCACTAAAATCTTTGATAAAATTCTCATAAAAACTTGCCATTCCTTGAAAACTTCGAACTTCAAACAGATTCTTCGGGGATGGCCAGCTAACTATAGCTGCAACTCTTTCTGGGTCCATCTTCAGCTCATTCTCTGCAATCACAAAACCCAGATAAACTAATTCCTTTTGAAAAAAAGTACATTTCTTCATATTTATCAGCAGCTTGTTCTGCTGCAATTTCTTCAATACACTTCGAACATGTCGAAAGTGTTCTTTCTTCGTCTTGTTGAAAATAAAAATATCATCTAAATAAACAATTACAAACTTCCCAATGAACTCTTTCAAAAATTCATTCATTAGGCGCATAAATGTACTAGGGGCATTACTCAAACCGAATGGCATTACCAGCCACTCATACAACCCTTCATTTGTCTTGAAAGTTGTTTTCCATTCATCCCCTTCTCGAATTCGGATCTGGTGGTAACCACTCTTCAGATCGATCTTTGAGAAATACGCTGCTCCACTCAAGCAGTCCATCATGTCATCCATTCGTGGCAATGGGAACCTGTATCTAATAGTAATTTTATTGATATCTCTTGAATCTGTACACATCCGCCACTCTCCACACTTCTTAGGAGCTAAAACCGTTGGAACTGCACAGGGGCTCATACTTTCCCTGATCATCCTTTTGTCTAGCAGTTCTTGTACCTGCTTCCTAATCTCTTCATTGTCCTTAGGACTCATTCAGTATGCTGCCTTGTTTGGCAGACTAGCTCCTGGTATAAAATCAATGCAACGACTGATGCTTCTCTTAGGAGGCAACTCATCTAGTAAATCATCCACTATGATATCACCAAAGTCTTGCAACATATCCTGTATTTCCTTTGGTAAATCTGTAATCTTTGTATGCAATATCACCATCTTTGGCCTCCTTACAACAACAAACTTAATTTCATTATCCTCGATCTGTTTCAAGAATTATTTTCCTCCCACCAACAACGCTTTAACTCCACTGTTCTCTGTTGTCTCTTCTTCCTTGATGGGTACAAGCATATGCTTAATCCCATCCTTGACAAACTTGTAACAGTTTGTCTTTCCATCGTGTACCACCTTCATGTCATACTGTTAAGGTCTCCCTAATAGTATATGACACACGTCCACAGGCATAATATCGCAAATAAGCTTGTCCTTATACCTACCAATATGGAACTCCACTTCACATTGTTCATCAACTAACAGCTGATGTCCCTTTTGTAACCATGATACTTTGTAAGGAGTGGGGTGTTTCAGCCTCTTCAGTCCCAACTTCTCCACCATTTCTGTGGCTACCAAATTGTGTGTACTTCCACTGTCAATTATCAGTTTGCAGCACTTACCATGTGATTTTCAAACTGTCCAGAATAAGGCTTTTCTTTGATCCGGTTCAGCCACTTATTTCGCTGGTTTCAACAACACTTTATTCAGCACCAAGGCCTCCCCTGTTTCGGGTGCATTATCTACCTCTTGGGGTGGTGCTTCTGCTTCCTCCATCTGGGCAACATATGTTCCTCGACCTCCTGCTGGTTCACCCTTAGGACATTCATAAGACTTGTGCCACCATTTATGGCACCTATAACACTGGATAGCTCCTCTGCCTCTACCATTACCTCTTCCACGCTGGTATGGTCTTCCCCCTCTAGTGTTATTTTCTTTTTCTATCCTTCCTATAGTTTTGGAACTGCTGCCTTCATCACTAGGACTGGTACCTCTACCTCTGCCAAAAGCCTTTCCTTTTCCTCTGCCAGATCCTCCTCCTCTTTTGGCATTCTTCTTCCTATTTATTTTCTCTTCAGCCTTTAAGGCACACTGATATGCCTCATCTATAGTTCTGGGTAAGAGAATACTTATTTCATCTAGTATTTCTCCTCCCAAGCCATTTACAAACCTTGTTGTCTTTTCGGGGGTGTCGTCTACATAACCAACTCTCAAATTCACTCTGTAGAATTATTCTATATACTCCTTAATAGTCAGCCCCCTTTGTCTCAGATTTTGTACCTTCCTGTACAACATAATCTAGTAATCCTTGGGCAGGAATTTACCCCTCATTTTGGCCTCCATCCTAGCCCACTTCTTTATAGGTTTTTTATTCAACCTTTTCCTCTCCGCCTGAACATTATCCCACCATAAGGACATGTGTCCTTTCAACTTGGTGGAAGCAAATTTTACCCTCTTATCTTCGCTGATTTCTTCATAATCAAAGTACTTGTTCAGCTCACTAAGCCAATCCAGCAACACATCTGCTGATAAATTTCCATCATAAGTAGAAATCTCATGCTTCAGCTTACTACTTGATAACAAAACTGACCTTAAAAATCTGATTTCAGGTCCTTCTCCTTCTGAACCATCTGTCGTTTCTGCAACCTCTTCATCACTGTCGTCTCCTCCTTCAAGATCTCTTCTCCTTCCAGCCTCTACTGATGCTAATCGAGCATTCAAAATTCAAATCTCTTCCCTCAATACTTCGCCTACTACTCTGCGAATAGCTCTTCCTCGCCCTCGTCTACCAACCTCCATTTTCACTAATCACAACCTTGCTCTAATACCAAAAATGATGGGGCCCAGCCCTCAACCAAATCTGCGCTCACAAAACTCTTTACACAACACTTAAATGCAAATGAAAAACACCACACACAACTTGCCAGGTCACAAATACATTAATGATTTAACAAGTTCATATTTTATTTGTTTGATATTTGTGATTGCTCGGACGGTACTTGGTAGATTTATTTTGATTAATATATTCCTCTGTGAGTAATGAATCTGTCCTTGTGATTTGGCATGGTACTCAACACTTGTCCCAGTTCCCGAACTCTTCTCCCGCACTAAACCAAAAAAACACTACCAGCCTGTGCTCAGTTGTTCATTAACCGATTTTTTGGAGAGGGTTTATATTTTTCGATTGTTCCTCAAAGTTTTGTGAGGGTTTCTCCGGTGATTTTATTTGTTTCTGTGAGGTAAATTCACGTCTTTGACCTCTAATATGGTGGTCCTTTACTGTTCCCATTATGCTGGTCACTTTGACAAGGGTTTAAACAAACCCTGCAATGGCATACAACACCTCTTCCTTGATTTGGTAACTTCGGTACTAATGTTTACTGTATGTGTCTCAAATTCTCGTTCTAAGACTCTCGCCCTCTGTTTTTAACTGTGAATTTAACTGATGTCGTTTATTCTTGTAGGTTGGGCCACCAGGGATCCTTATGTTCACTTTCAGTTTGAAAAATATGAACACAGGTAAGCTCTCACTCTATGTTTTCAATTTCTTCCACATTTTTATGATGTTGTTGACTGGCTTGGATCCCTTGTGAGTAGGCCCTTGTCAGTTCCAACCAGGGTTTTTTTTTCTTTACTCGGCGCACTGTCTTTGCTGGTAAGTTATTATCAAACCCTCTTTATTTTTGTTCTCAGTACTCGTTCCTGTCGGTTTGTTTGAAATGAAAAAATGTCACAGGGTTTGACCCTAAACGGTTTCTCTTAAATTGCAGGGTTCTTCTATCTCACAATGCTTAGCTGCTTTCCTCCTTCGACTGTCGAGACCCTAAAGGGTAGGGTCATTTCCTTAAGACAACTCTGTTAGTGCTAGGGTTTTATATGTAGACACAGGCCTTCATGCCGTTATTCCTGCTAATCGGTATTAACAATGTGTTTGTAATATGATATTTTTCTTCCTGTATGATAAAAAAAAAAACTTGTGTAGTAAATGATTATACAATAGATTTAGTTGTTCTTCCGTTTGTGTATGTTATTGCTCTCAATTTTTGCTTTTCTGTTGGGGTTTCGAAACCGAAACCATGTCTAAGTCTGTAACTATTTCTTTCAGACAATCTCAAAAAATGTACGAAGTTTCCCTTTGTCTTAATTTCAAAATACGAGAAAAAAAAATTGACTTCTGTGAACTTATGTAGGCGAGATTACCTGGCACTGTTCGTAAATTCTTGCTTGTTCTGAAATGTTTGATAGAGAAGAAAAAACAATCTTTGTCTGTGTAAACTCGTTATTGATTCTAAAATTATGTGTGTCAATGTGAAAGTCATTCCAGCACCTGCGTGCGATTTTTTTTTCTCCAATACGTATTTGATTTTGTTCACAATCTGCTAATATTGTGCATAAAACAACATGATAGTATAATGATAGACAGTAAGAAAATTAAAACGCAATCTAGTTGCAGAATGCTTCAGTCACAGATGGTTCTGCTCTTTTTCAACTTTCGTTGCTGTTCTTTTTCTTATTCTGATGGGAAATCGAATCCTACAAAATATGTTTTTTTTCCTTATGTATCATGGTAGGAAAAAAGTAGTTTCCAGTTTGGAACTGTCAGTCATTTGGTTACAACTATATTCTTGATTACGTTCTTTTATTAATAGAACGAATTTGTAATATAAAATTAAAAAGAAAGAAACAGTTAATTAATCCTACAGAACTTAATCAACTTCCTAATCCTAATTACAATCTCCTAAGATAAATTAAAAAGTCACAGGTTCAATGACCTGTCAGAAAACAAACGTAACAGTGAGACAAAAACCCTGTTCTTTTTGTCTACCCTGAGTTGGATGCTCCTGCATCAATTGTAGTAGTATGTTTTGATGAAAAGTGTCAACAGAAAGTGGCGACCTACTATACGTCCACAAATTTCTTGGAGATCAGCTGGTTCGATAGAGATAAGGAACAAGTATTTTATTGTGATTCCCATGAGCTCATTTCCCGCGTCATTGAAATTTGTGACATTTTGAAGGTGCCCAGTGTGGTCATGTAACTGAAATTTAAGTTTGTAACGATAGTCACATTGTGGGAACTCACCATTACACTTTTTACAATGCCAAATATTGTTAGAATGGTGCACTAATTTTTTCATGCATTGCTTCCCGTTTAAATCTAATGGACATGCAAGAAAAGAGGAGTCGTCCAGGTGTAGAGAATTCACAGTGGCACGGACCAAAACCCATATTGCTTTCTCAGAGGCTTCTATGCAAGTAATTTCATGAATCATCTTCTGTGATAAAGCTCGTTTGGAAGCACCATTGTTATTTCTACTCAAATATGGAGACGAAGATTTATCACCTATTTCACGGAACCAAGTATGGAGTTGTTGAGTTTCTTCAATGTTTGGATTTATGACAAGAGTGGTAGTGGAGATTTTCCCTATGTTGATTCCATTAAATTAATTTACATGAAATCCCTTGATACCAAGGATTGGTGGGTTGTCAGAAGAGCATAATTCAACAAGGTTCTTTCCTATAGAGTCACAATGGTCTCCCCTTATTATTACATCAATGCTAAAACCTAACTTGTCCTTTAATGTGAGTGTTTTTCTTAGTTTTTCAATTCTATCTCTACATCGAATTGTTAAAGTAGGTGAGGTGAAGCTAACAACACCAATAACATCTACAATGGTATTTGGGCTTTTGGAATTTATTTCAGCAACTGTTTTGAAATCAAGCATTGATAAGCGAAGGTTGGACCATCTACCAAACATGGCTTGAAAGTGGATGCAGCAAATAAGTAAATCTCCCCTTTTTTTAGGTGGTTGTAGTTTTGTTTTGTTTGTTTAATTGTTCCATTTGAAACAATATATATTTTCCCAACTTGGATTATATTATAAAGGGATTCAACCAATTTAGCAAATTCAGAAAGGTGGAGCTCATCTCTATCACGATCAATAAGGTCAAATAAAAAGAATTTTCCTGAGCAACGCGCGGTGCTGTAATTATTCAATGTTGTCTTTGAAAATTCTCTACCTTGGATTGACCAATAATTTCATTAGGGGATGAGTGCACTGAATGATATATTTTTAGTTGTGGTCGTATTCGTCGGAGTTACTATAGAGGTAAATATCTCTTGTGCCGATGAAGAACTTGATTAGGATGCACCTGTCTTTGCATGTAATAGTGTTGATAAGTCCTTAAGAAAATTTTCTTTACATCACAAAACCTCAAGTTCAACAACTCAAATGGAACTGTATTAAATGAATGAAGCCAAAAAAGAAAGAACATATTCAAAATTTAATCTTACGAAGAGTTTTGAAGCATTGTGCAAAATGCTTTTTTAAGCAGAATGACTGAGCTAATTTGGATGTCTTCAGATGCAACTTGTGTGCTATACACATATGGTAGTAGATTCTTGTGCTGATGTGTCCCATCAGAGAGAGTGATGTGGAAGTGTGAGGATGTAGTTTTTGATGAGGTAACAAAGCTAATGTCAATTATTTGGAGTAGAGGTTGAATCTCAATGGAACCATTCATCAATAGAGGGATGGAATTCTTAATCAAGGTTTGCTCCATGATATTATAAAAGTACAACCTTTATTTTGTAATGGTAATAAATGTAATTCATTTTAATGCATTAGAAGAGATATTAAAGCATAAAATAATATGTAAGCAAAGCCTGAATTAGAATTGAAAATATAATTTATATCATGATTCTCCCAATATGTTATGTAACCACCCTCTTATCCTCTTCTAAAATATCACTTGTTTAATGTGTATCTAATAGATCTTATCGTAGTCAACACTTAGCTTTTCAATTGGATGCATTGCCATAAAAACCACCAAAAATTCCCTTTCCTTATCTAATTCCACAACTACCATTTTTGGTAAAACTTGCACATGCAACACCTTCTAAGACTGATCCTAATGCAAAACCACCAACTATGCCACTAGAAAAGGGCCACATGTCAGGTCTTCCTCCATTAGCATTTAAAATTTTAGGTATTTCTTCAAAGGAATTTAGTTTAGGTCATGGGAAATCTGCAAGCAAAATTAATTGGAGTTGTTTTGTGTAAGATAAATTGCATCACATATATAACAACTACAATTCAAATATGGTCCACAAGGCAGGACACTTAAACCACTGATGTTGTTAGTATCAGAGCAAGAGAAAAATGACATAAATTCATTGTATGATTTTGGTTCTGGTATAGCTAGGTAATCTGAAGCTAGCTCTAGGAGTGGGTATAGATATCAACTAATGAGAAACATAATGTTGTTACTATGAATGTGAACAACCCATAGGTTGAAAAAATAAAGGCTAAAACTTTCCTTAGAATATTGTCATTTTCTCGAGCTAGGAACACTATGTAGGCTCAAACTTTGGAGGTAGTACAAACTACTAAACGTCCATGCAAATTTGGCTTAGGTCTCCAATATTTATTGTAAAACATACCTTCAATATTAAACATAGGAATCATAATTAAGGCATGCCTTCCTATTAAATTTGGAATTTGGGTTTGTCATTGGCAGATTCATTTTGCAGAGAAGTATATGCAGAGTTCAAAATAGTCATCAGGAAACCATCCAATTCTAGTCAATGATATCATGGTGGTTGGTAATTAGAATCATTTCCATATAAAATGCATTGGTCCATAACTTTGGGATGCTAAGAAGGTTCAATTGTACCTTCTTCAAATAACTTACTCTCAGGTTGAGGTGCATCATCTTTAGATTATCGGCTAGTAGGTACTCAGCCTTGGATAGAAAAAAGGGATAAATTTGTCACCAAGATCGAACTCTTCCGCTTCAAACGTTAAACTAAATGCATTTACATCACTTTCTTGTCACCAACAACCCTAAATTTTTAAAAGAATTTGTTCTTTTGGTCGCATGTAATTTTTGTTGAATGTCTTGTAAGCACAAAATACTATTGTTACTGAATCTGCACGGCTTCGATGCAACTACAAATTGAAGAATTTATCCAACTCTTAAATAGGGATCATGGAATATTGGATTATTGGAGTTGTAGAATTAGATGTTGTCCTGGATTGAAGTATTTGTGCCACCCTTCAATTTACTAAAATTTTATAACAAGCATCATTATCAATTTTCTGAAACTAAGAGAAAACAAAATTATAAAAGCTTCCTAGAAATAAGCAAATGTAAATTCGTATTTCAAGAAAGTGGGAAAAAGTAACCAAAAAAAAATATTGGAAGACTGAATTGTGGAATTGCGGAATTTGGATGATGTCCTGGATTGAAGTATCCATTCCACAATTTATATAACAAGCATGTAATTCTAAAAATTTTGAAACTAAGAGGAAAAAAAGTATCAAATATTTCTGGAAATAAGCAAATGTAAATTAGTGTTTCAAGAAAGTGGGAAAAATGTAATCAAAATAGAATATAGATGTTAAAAACGGAAAAGCACACTCTTAATGTAGCCAAATAAAGAGAAGCTGAAACCACCCAACAATTCATAAAATGGATTTGACCTTTTGTGAAGTCTTAATTCTGTGACATGGGTCAACATATGGTTGAAAGAATCTAAATCATCATGGTCTAAGTGTTTCAAAATAAATCAGAGTACAATATTAAAACCTAATAAAAAAGAGGTATGAAGACACTAATAGAGTTTTGAATGGTTGTTTCCTTCATTCCTAGAATAGATTTGACTATAATTGTCTTCACTACTGGATTTTGTTCCTACTACAATTCATTTGATCTAAATTTGCTGGTTGATATGGTGATTTGTGTTTCCCAAACTTTGACCAATATGATGGAAGTCAATTGATCTTTGATGGACATGAGTGAAGTCAATCGTTTGAATTTTCTCATGTCAATCAAATTTCCAAAATATTGCAAAATATGCAATCCAGTTATACCCAAATATTTGATTGTAGTAAGACAACTTGCATCACATATATATCAACTACAAGTAAAATATTGTCCACAAGGCAAGACATTGAAACAAATGATGTTGTTAGTTTCAAACCAAGATAAAAATGGCATAAAGGCATCGTATGATTTTGTAGCAGGCATAGGTAGGTAATGTGAAGCTAGATCTAGAATTGGATATGGATATCAACTAATGAGAAATAGAATCTTGTGACTAAGAATGCTTACCATAGCATAAATCATTGTAATCTAGTTAGGGGTCTCATTTCTTGATGTGGTAATGTAAAAGAGTAGTTTTAATGGAAGATTTCAGCAATTTCTTAGCTAAAACTATAAAATTTCACAAGACCAATGAGGAGAATAAAATATTCAATTGCACTAGAACATGCGTAGACGAGTTAAACAAAGGTATGCTTGATAAGGTTGACCTAAATTTGAATGGATCTCAATGAACCCAGACAGATGACTATCAGATTACAATCTTCAAATGCAGAATCTTCCATGATGCAAGGAATCTAATGACTGCCTGAACAAGAAAGGTACATCTAGTGGAAGGACATTCAAAGCCATAACAGATCAAACCCATAGGTGGCCTGTAGTGGGATTCAAAAAGTTGAGAGGAAGAAAATAAGACCCAAAAGGAAAGAAACCAACATTATAGAAACAACAACTACAGAGAAGGCCCAAGAAGAAGGATGAAAAACTCCAACAGACTCTCGAATCTCAGCACAGGATAAAACCACATTTAAGAAGAGGAAGTAGGAGAATACCTATAATCATACCAAGTCTTTGAAGAATCATTCATTTCAAGAGATCATTTCTGTGTACAGATTCTAGTCTGCAATAATATTTGTTTCAAGGGCTTTCACACTGTAATTTACATTTGTCAATAATATAATTACAAGAAAATATACAATATAAAAATAAATTCCAACCACAAAAACACATAAAATCTATAAATAAATACCTGAAAAGAGATAGAAGTGTAAATTTAACACCTACAGAGATTGCTTCGAAGTAATATAAAATGGGACTTGCATTAATTTAAAGTAAAACAAAATAGAATGCATGAGAATACCACCCAAAAATAAGGGACAAACAATGTTCAAAATTTACGCTAGTTAAGACTCAAATCATGGAAATCAGGAAAAAAATGATTAGAATAGAGTTCACAACCTAATCTGACTTAATTCTTTCAACAAAGTGGGTCCAAAGAAGATATTTTTAGTATGGTGCTAAAGAAATTTTCTATCTAAGATTGTAAATTATAGTAATAAACATGGGCAGGTACAACCTTACAAATAGAACAACATGACCTAATGGAAACCATATACAGGTTGGTAGGTTGATAAAAAGACTCATTTGTCTTCGCAGGCAAAGAAAAAAAAACTGAACATTACTACTAAAATTAAATATTAAGAAGAAAAATCATTAACATTAGTAGATGAAGATTAAAAATTTTAAATAAAAATAATAATAATAAAATGCTAATTATTTATATAAACAATTTCCTATATATTAACATTATTAACTTGAAATAAAAAATATTAAAACAAAATCATACTAAAATTATTTACAAAAAGATCTCCCACTTTGTACTATATTTGTAATCACATAATTACCAAATTAAAAACACCCAAAAGCATTATTCATTGTTATTAAATAGAAATTATAACTTGAATTCATCATTATTTAACCAAAAAAGCATTACTATACATACAACCCATTACAAACCAAGAACAACAAAATACTATTTAAGAACATTCATATTAATCAATAGAAATTTTTAATACTTTAAGGAAAATAAAAAATAAAAAGCCAATCATTTTCAAACTCAAATTTCTTGCCAACATTATCATGATTATTAAGTTAGATGTATAAACATAGCACAAACCATGGGGAAGGGGATCTCTACACTGCTTTGATTTATCTCTGTCAAATGGAGTTCAAAATATACTTGTAGAGATTTTTATGGAAATGGAAGGGTTAACGCAAGAAAAGGTACTAGGTGTTAAAAGCATGTGAAGAGCCCTCATACACTGGCAGAAAACACGAGTAGAGGTTTCAGGAAGACAACAATTATTTTTGGTAGATTTTATCGATGCGCCAAAGACAATCTTCGGATTCATTTGGTTTCAATTATGACAGAGTGGCTAGAACAAATTGGAACATAAAATCCAGGCCAGAGAGTACTTGCAACATGATTTCCTCATCAACCTTAGATTATCCATTGCAAATATTGGCCATGGGAGTCTTCTACTGGTTCAACGCTACCATGTTATTCAAATTTTAATAAAGAACACATTGGTGGGGTCAAATGTTACACAATGTAAGATAACGCCCAGAGCCAAGTACAAAGCATCAAGAGCACATCGATTAGTAAAAAATTGTGATAGAGATAAGTCATCTGTGATGAGAAAATTGTCCAGCAATAGTAATATATCAAGGCCCCTATTAGTCCTTGCCTAATGGTGAAAGTTGCAGAAGAACATTTCCACCAAAGCTAGCTTGAAGATTCATTCATTTATCAAATATAGGAAAGCACTTGAAAGAATTTTTATCCAAGGAAGAATTCAAAGTTTTTGATTGGAGGAGATGTTGAGCATTATGAAGATGGACAGTTTACCATCACTAACATTATTCGAATGTCCTAGTCAAGTGGGAAAATATTTAGATGTAGAGATTTTGAAGGAGAAGAATTAACCAATAGATTGAGCATATCCAGGCATGAAATTAGCAATAGCTCAAAAATCCAACATCTTAAGGCATGAGAACAGAGTGTTCTAAAGAGGTGGGAAAAAAACCCTAGCAACTAAAAAAACAATACAAAGGAAAAACGAAGGACCACGAGAGTAATGGAAAACAAAATAAATTAAATATACTTTTAGAATGGGCATAAAACATATTTTGCAGACATTGTAGCAATTTTGATCATATGCCCAGCTGAGTCAATTCCAGTGCAAGGAGTAGAGATAAATAAACTCTCTTGAGGAAAAATAACATCATAATCCTAAGTAGTGCTATTGTTGCAGCTATAAATATTAGATGTGGATCTGGCTATTGCGGGAAAAGGAATATACCTGCTAATTATCTGGTCCAACAGGCCTGCGTTTGAATACATATTAAAATATGCAACTTTTTGGAATCCATGTTCCACATTGGAGGCCAATGCATCTTTTGATGACACTGTATTCCAGTGGGAAAATAATTAGATGTAGAGATTTTGAAGGAGAAGAATTAACCAATATATTGAGAATATCCAGGCATGAAATCAACAACAGATCATAAATCCAACATCTTAAGGCATGAAAACAGAGTCTTCTAAAGAGGTGGAAAAAAAAACCCTAACAGCTGAAAAAACAATCCAAAAGGATCACGAGAGTAATGGCAGATCAAGATAAATTAAATATACTTGAAGAATGGGCCTAAAACATATTTTGCAGACATTGTAGTAGTTTTGATCATATGCCCAGCTGAGTCAATGCCAGTGCAAGGAGTAGAGATAGATCAAAACTCTTGAGAAAAAAAAAACACCATAATCCTAAGTGGTGCTATTGTTGTAGCTAGAAATGTTAGATGTAGATCTGGATATTACAGGGAAAGGAATATAGCTGCTAATTATCTGGTCCAATAGGCCTAAGTTTAAATAGGTATTAAAATTTGTAATGTTTTTGAATCCATGTTTGAGGTTGGAGCCTCAATGCATCTTTTGATGACAATGCATTGCAAGCCTTAGATGAAATATCTTTGGGGAATTTAAGAGAAGGAAAACTTTGAAAAGTAGTGAAACCTTGTGGCAAGAGTCATATTTCAACAAAACAACACCACCCCAATAACATAAGCATTGAAACCTTGTGGCCTCATGTTAGAATAAATATGGCTTAAAGGAATGAAAGGTCATAATGTTATGAAGCTAGAGTAAGAGGAGAAAATTTGTCTTAAGGATATTTTGATGGGAGATATCCCTAATCTAAGAAGTGTCATGAAAATACCCAGTCATAGAGCATCATGGAAAATTCACCTACAAGAGGATGAATTTCAAAGTTGGTTGACATCGCAGAGAAAGTCTTATCTTTTATTTGATGAAACTTTGAAAGGAAACCATAGACAACAATCCTGATGGAAAAAGGTAAATAGATTTTTAATGGGAATTAGGATGGCATCTAATAACCATGTTGAAGCACTGGTCCGTCATCAAGCCCTTTATCAAGGATTTAAGATCATTGATCCAAGGTAGATAAGGAACCTGATAGTCATTTGAGATTATATTAATATGATATTATTGTCATAAAATGAAATAGTTAGAATGAAATAAAATAAATCTATTAAAATGATAACCATTGATTAAAGTGTGGAATATCCTAAAACTATGATCTAAGTGTCTCTTTCTTGAAACAAAAATTGAACTCGACATAAACTGGTATGGATTGAAATGAGAGTCTCCCTAAATAACCTCACTTCTAACTCAATCTGTATACTTTTTCCATACACAGGAAAAGGATTTTTTACCTTTAATAATGACATATTTGTTCTATTTATAATAGTTGGTTGTGCCCATTCAAACCCTATTACAACTTTAAAAATAAAAAAATAGTCTTCCCAGAAAACAAACTTACACTGACGAGCCCTCTTACAACTTTTTTTTAAAAATATCGAGGCTTCCCAAAACACAAACTTGCACTAACCCCGAAACTCGTAGAAAATTGTAGAGAAACAGAGCAGTGCGATTCTAGGACCTTCATAATGATGAAGGCATTAGGGGAAATTTGAGGTCTAAAATGGGCCTCCTAAGGAAATTATAAAATAATAGTGGAAAAAATCAAATAAGATTTGATGACATCATCAAATTTTAGAGGGAAAAATGGAAAAACTACTTTTTCAACTCATATTTTCAACTTATCTCCCAAATGTTTTACTCAAATTTTGAGCAAGAGTACTCGTTGGATGCGAAATTTAATTCCCCATCAAGGAGTACCCATGTTGCATACTTTCAGTGGGTCTACTACACGAAAAATAGAAATACATAAATAAGCAGTCAACAATCACGTTGGAATGTATTTCTCATTTTTTAATAATACAGGGTCATCGAAAGTATACAACATGGTGCCTTGGATGAAATTAAATTCCGCATCCAACGAGTACTCCCGCTCGAAATTTGGGTAAGGTTTTGGGAGATAAGAGTTGAAAAAGTAGTTTTATTACTTTATTATTTTTTAATGTTTTTACCCTTTTATTTAAAAAATGGTGAATCATCCCCCATGGTTGACATCATCATCTTGAATCCTATTGGTTGTTATAAAGTTTATTTTTGTTGTACATTTTTCTTATGAGGCCCATTTTAGACCTCAAAATTCCCCTAATGGAGACTGCAGTTCCCCAAGGATGAAAGTATCTAGACATTGTTGAATAGGGAATCGCTGGAATTGATTGTAGATATTGCACATCAGTACTAAGATTTATATTCAAGTCACTACCTTACCTTCTAGTTCCACCCCATTTTGTTTCTTTCCAATTTTGAATTAATTCTCCAACATGAGCTTGATGTGATAGTATTTTTCAAAAACCTTACTTTCTTGAGCCTGGAAGAAATTTATGAGCTTGAAGAAGGCATGAGAAAGCCCAAGTACGTCCCCAATTTTTTTCAAAGGAATCTTGCTGAAGAAGTGACTTGTTTCTTTCATGGTGAGGAAGGATTAAAGGAGGCCTTAAGGGCAACAAGGGCCCTGGCTCCTGGTTCATAGACTCACGAGGGTTTCTTCTCAGGCATCATTCTTTTTCTTCTTCTAGTTACATTATTCCACATGAAGTGAAGTGTGTATATCCAAGATGGTTGGTTCAATTAGCCTTTTCATTTTTTATCTTTCATATAGAGGATATCCTCTTTAGAAATAAATATGTTATTGTCATGTATGATTATCCTCTCAAGTCATTTAAACAACGATATGTGTTGTTGGTTGCCGCCAATTCCTTCAAAATTTCACAAACAGTTTCTTTTTATTTCTTTGAGGTGAAACTTGAATCAAATTTTACACAAGAGTAGTGTTTATAATTCCCCTAAGTTCAAGTTGACTTTTAAAAGGTTTTCCTTTGATGACCAAGATTTTCTTTTGATCTTTCATACAGGTAAATATGTCGAAATTTTATTGATGCACGTAGAACTGTGTGAGATTTATTCTGAAGTTGAACCACATTAGCTATAAATTCCCTTTACAAAAGTGAAAAAAATTATTAGGCTGGGTTACAGCAGTTCTAAGAGTTGATGTTGTGGTTATGGGGGCAGAAATTTCAAATCTTCATTCACGAATATTTTTTTTGGAAAATTGAATCCTTAGCCTTAGAGATTTTGTAGGCCAATCTATTTGTAGTATGTTCACTCTGGAGTGTGGACTCTCGATATGTGGAATTCGATGCATTTTTTTTTAGTATTCGCAATCCTTTTGGTATGTTTCTTGAAGTTATTATAGATGGTATCATAACATCATCTGCCTAAACTAAAAATTAGGACATTGCAGAGGTGATTGTACCAATGGAAGACAACGTGAGTTTTATTCTAGATTATTTACTTAAGCACCAGTTTACAAGGGTTGAAGCATCTTTGCGTGGGGATTTAGTTAAGTGTGAGGGTTATAATGGTTCTCCATACCTGATGCTCTTGGACTTCACTTCTCTATCCACAAAAGGTACGGGAGAAGAAAACACCAACAAGGACAAGCGATAGCATCCAAACTAGAGGGGAGGAACTGGATATGCTCAGAATGCAGACAAAAGAACGAGATGTCTCCCTGAAGACATTTCCTTTGAGGAAGAAAAGTTGCTACTTTATGAGGATGAAAATTTTCCTAAAATTGGAAGAATGAATAACCAGTCATTGCAAATGATGTACCATCATTCTTGTTGTCATATAACGAGGTGTTGAATTCATCTCTGGTGGATATATCTGTGAAATTTGGGTTACTTACAACTAAAGAAACAATGAAGCGTCTCATAGGACAAGGAGGTCTCTACATGAAAAACCCAAAGAGTAGACAACGAGGGGAAAATTATTGAAGCAATTGATATTGTTGATGACAAATGGTTACTTCTATCAGTAGGAAAAAATAACAAGCTAGTTGTAATAATATCTTAATTCATGCACTTGGATTTCAGGACATTAATTGTTTGAATGGATAAAGTATCCAAATTTTTTTTAACTTAATCTAACTTTCCTCGGTTCACATGCATTTCCTTGCAATGGGGTTTCTATCGATTTCTTTGTTACTTGTAGTTGAGTATCAACATGCTCTCCCAACCCTCTTATTTCCCTATGAGATAAGAAGGGGATTTCTCTTTCCTCCCTTTGAGCAGGGCTAGCTGGGTTGGTTTTAATTGCAGTTGTCAATCACATGGTCTTGGGCAGTTCTTTCCTCTATGAATGAAAATGATATGTGCTGCTCCGGTTTACAGATGGTGGAATAAGCTTTGGTGAAACATCCATATTGATCCAGACTTGAAGTAACACCAATTTTATACTAGTGAGAATATATCCGATGATTGCAGGATCTCACTTACAAGGTATTATTTCACTTGTTGAATTCAATGCCTTTGTGAATTGTACTTGAATACCTAGAACCACCAATCCATTGCTTGAAATGGGTATTTTCATAGCTTAAAAAACAGGTGGGTGGTGCATCAATTGCATATTTCCAAAATATTATATTCATTGAAGACCCTATTCAAAATATTTTGCAAATTCAATGACCATCACTCCATGGCTTCAAATGGGTATTCTTCTAGCTAAAGAAATTGGGCGAATGATCAACTCTAAATTTCCAACCCAAAATAATTTATAGTGAAAATTAATGTTGAATAAATAAAATGATGTTTCTACCTAACATGAAAAATAACATAGATGAAATATATATCTACCTTAAGGGCTTTAGTGCATCCTCTATATATGTTATACTGAACACGGGCTCCTTCCCTGATCTCCAAGCGCTCTGTCTGTGAGATGTTGAACACAACCTATGGTAATGGGTGTTGCTGAAACAAAAATGATGTGGGAAATAATGAATACATAATAGAGTGTTATTGATTAAGTTAGACCTGAGACGGCATTAGGTATGGGAAACAGGAAAACATGAATATGTTAATCGTGCGTTGTTTTTTGTGTTGTTTTCCAGGACCCTGATCCAGCATAACCAGAACCTCACACATGAGGGTAAATTCTGACCTGAGACGACAGGGGGTATGGGAAACAAACATGAATTTTTTGGTCACGCATCATTTTGTGCTTCATTTTGCATATATCTTGAACATAAGCCTAAAACGTATGTGCCAGGTGTATGTCCCAAATGTCAAAAAGAAAAAAAGAATGCTGATGAAGGTGGGAAGTGAACTGATTGAAATGATAGCCATTGATTAAAGTGTGGCATATCCTAAATCTATGATCTAAGTGTCTCTTAGTTGAAACAAAAATTGAACACGGCATAAACTGGTATGGATTAAAATGAGAGTCGCCCTAAATAACCTGCTTATACCTCAATCTGTATACTTTTTCCATACATAGGGAATGTATTTTTTACCTTTAATAATGACATGTCCGTTATATTTATAATAGTTGGTTGTGCCCATTCAAACCCTCTTACAACTTTAAAAATAAAAAAATTATTTTTCCTAGAAAACAAACTTACATTGAGGAGACCTCTTACAACTTTTTTTAAAAATATCGAGGCTTCCCATAACACAAAATTACACTAACCCTGAAACTCATAGAAAATTGTAGAGAAATAGAGAAGTATGATTCTAGTACATATTCCCTTCTCTTATAGTCCCTAGCACGGAGCCATATACCTTTAAAATGATGAAAAGAGTCTGCAGATCCCCAAGGATGAAAGTATCTATACATTGTTGAACAGGGAGTCGTTGGAATTGAATGTAGATATTCCACATCACTACTAAGATTTATATTCAAGTCACTACCTTGCCTTTCAGTTCCACCCCATTTTGTTTCTTTTATATTTTGAATTAATTCTTTGGCATGAGCTTGATGTGATAGTATTTTTGAAAAATATTACTTTCTTGAGCCTCGAAGAAATTTCTGAACTTGAAGAAGGCATGAGAAAGCCTGGGTATGTCCCCAATTCTATTCAGAGGAAGATTGTTGAAGAAGTGACTTTTTTTGTTCATGGTGAGGAAGGATTAAAGGAGGCCTTGAGGGCAACAAAGACCCTTGCTCCTGGTTCAAATACTCATGAGGGTTTCTTCTCAGGAATCATAATTTTTCTTCTGCCAGTTCCATTATTCCATGTGCAGTGAAATGTGTCTATCCAAGATGGTTGGTTCAATTAGCCTTTTCATTTTTTATCTTTCATAGAGAGGACGTCCTCTTTAGAAATAATTTTTTTATTGGCACGTATGATTATCCTCTCAAGTCATTTAAACAGCAGTCTGTGTTGCTGGTTATCGCCAAGTCCTTCAAAATTTCACAAACAATTTCTTGTTATTTCTTTGAGGTGAAACTTGAATCGAATTTTACAGAAGAGTAGTGTTATAAGTCCCCTCAGCTCAAGTTGCATTTTAAAATTTTTTCCTGTGATTATCAATATTTTCTCTTTATCTTTCATACAGTTAAATATGTGGAAATTATATTGATGCACGTATAAATAAGTGAGATTTCTTCTGAAGTTGAGGCACATTAGCTATAAATTCCCTTTAGAAAAGCGAAAACAATTATTAGGTTGCGTTGCAACAGTTCTAAGAGTTGATGTTGTGGTTATGTGGGAAGAAATTTAAAATCTTCATTCACAGGCATTTGTTTTGGAAAATTGAATCCTTAGCCTTAGAGATTTTGTAGGCCAATCTATTTGTAGTATGTTCACTCTGGATTCTGGACTCTCGATATGTGGAATGCAATCCATTTTGGTTGAGTATTCGTAATCTTTCTAGTATATTTCTTGCAGTTATTATAGACGGTATCATAACATTACTTGCCTAAACTAAAAATTAGGACACTGGAGGTGATTGTACCAATGGAAGACATTGTGAGTGTTATTCTGTATTATTTGCGTAGGCGCTAGTTTACAAGGGTTGAAGTGGCTTTGTGAGGGGAGTTAGTTAAGTGTGAGAGTTATAATGGTTCTCCATCCCTCATGCTCTTGGATGAATTCACTTCTCTATCTGTAGAAGGAAAGGGAGAAGAAATCACCAACGAGGACAAGTGACAACATCCAAACTAGAGGGGAGGAACTAGATATGCTTAGAATGAAGACGAAATAATGAGATGTTTCCATGAAGATATTGCCTTTGAGGAAGACAAGTTGCTACTTTTTTAGGATGAAATTTTTCCTAAAATCGTAAGAATTAATAATTGACCATTGCAAATGATTTACCATCCTTCTCGTTGGCATATAATGAGGTGTTGAATTCATCTCTGGTGTATTTATCTGTGAAATTTGGGTTGCTGCCAACTAAAGGAGTAGTGAAGTGTCTCATAAGACAAGGAGGTCTCTACATGAAAGATCCAAATAGTAGACAGTGAGGGGAAAATTATTGAAGCAGCTGATATTGTTGATGACAAAATGTTGCTTCAATCAGCAGGCAAAAAAAAACTTGGTTGTAATAATATCCTAATTCATGCGCTTGGCTTTCAGGAAATTTATTTTTTGAATGGATAAAGTATCCAAATTTATTTTAACTTCATCTCACTTGCCTCGGTTCACATGAATTTCCTTGCAATGTGGTTTCTATCGATTCCTACGCTACTTGTAGGTAAGTATCGACATGCTCTCCCAAACCTCTTATTTCCCTAAGAGACAAGAAGGGGATATATATTTCCTCCCTTTGTGCAGGGTTTTCTGGGCTGGTTTTAATTGCAGTTTTCAATCACGTGGTCCTGGGTAGTTCTTTCCTCTATGAATGAAAATGATATGTACTTCTTTGGTTTATAGATGGTGGAATAAGCGTTGGTGAAATATCCATATTGATCTAGATTGGCATCAATGCCCATTGTCTAGTAGTGATAATATATGTGATGATTGTGGGATCTTACTTACAAGATGTTATTTCACTTGTTGAATTCAATGCCTATGTGAACTGTACATGAATACCAGGAACCACCAATCCATTTCTTGAAATGGGTATTTTCCTAGCTTAAAAAAAAGGTGGGTGGTTCATTAATTGCATATTTCAAAAATATTATATTCACCAAAGATCTTATTCAAAATATTTTTTAAATGCAACAACCATCACTCCATGGCTTCAAATGAGTATTCTTCTAGCTAAAGCAAGTGGGAAAATTATCAACTCTATATTTCCAAGCCAGAATAATTTAATATGAAAATCAATGTTGAAGAAATAAAATGATGTTGCTACCTAACGTGCAGAATAGAAGAGATGAAATGGATATCTACCTTAAGGGCTTTAGTGCCTCCTTTGTATCTTCTATACTGAACACAAGCTCCTTCCCTAGCCTCCGAGTGGTTTGTCTATGAGATTTTGAACACAACCGATGGAAATGGGTGTTGTTGAAACAAAAATGAACTGGGAAATACTGAATAATTGTTATCACTCAAGTTTTCCTAGAAGTTGTGTAAGAGGAAATTATACCCGAGGTAACCACAAACCAACCTTTTAGATGCAGAATCTAGCCAATCTGCATCCAGAGAGGGCTCTCTCTTTATGATTTATCTTTGTTTTTGAATGATTTTAGGCTAGTTATAGATGCAAAGTTTGTTTTGGGAAAATGGTGGAATCCACAAACTAAGGGCAAGGTTGAGGGTTTTCAGTCCATTGGGCTATGGAGTCTAAGGATGGCTTTACTGGATTTCTTTTCTAAACACAAGATGGTATTACAGGGCAAGATAGCTAGACAGAGAACAATCCTTAAAATTTAAAGTGGATGGATGGTCTTAAAGGGATGAAAGGCAGCTAAGAATCTTTCACCATATTCAAGAGAAAGAAGATAAATGACTACAAACAAAGAGCAATGAAGGATTCTTTGTTACAGTAATCAACAATGTTTAAATCAGCAAAACATGAGCAATTAAGAATTCATGCTTATAACTAATCCAGAAGAAAACATCAAGAATAATCACATTTGAAAATAGAGTACAATTAAGCAAATTCTGTTTCAATCCTTTATGTAAACTATTCAGAAAACGGATATGATGATAGCACAAACTAATATAAATTTCAAACACAAGGGTTGGAAAACTTATTGAACTGAAGTCCAACACATGAATCCTGCAACAAGTCCAGTGCTTCAAAACGTCATCCAGTAAGCCACAAGTAAATTTGTCCAAAAGCTTTTTATTCCGAAAACCTCAATGTTACAGCAGAGTAATAGAATCCACTCTAAATGCTTCCAAGAGTGGAGTATTTATACAAATTCTAAACTAAAATATCTTGAAACAAATATCAAAATTGGTTCACAAATCTCTCCAACTATTTACATAAATAGAACTAAAGTAAAGGACACTCAAACTATTTGGCACTATTTTTGATGGATAAGTGATGACAAAGAGGAGAATTTGAATTTGATCCAAATCTTATTTGATGATGAGGCATCCAAGTCACTAACTGCTTCCTTTCTTTGTGCAATCTGCTCCAACAATTCTGCAAACTTGGGGTCCAATGATATCTTCGTATTTCTCAATCCGTAATAGATATGTAAAAAGTGAAAGAAGTTATTGTGGATAAATATGTTGGTGAGATAAACCTCTTTCACTTTCCTAAAATTCCTCTCCAGCTGTGCATAATATTCTCTGTAAAAAATATGTGTAAAACAGAGTTTTACAGAGTCTGAAAAATGGCCTGTAAAGATGCGCATGTATCTCTCATTATAAAACTACTGTGCCAAAACTGAGATAGGTTTTTGTGGATGGGTCTCTTAGGAACAAAAACCTCCTTCAGTTTTGTAAAATGTATTTCTAATTGGCCACAATACTCTCTGCAAAATGATGACTTGACTGTAATTTTCTGCAAAAAGTGCTTTCCAACTTTGTTTAATATTTCCAAAACCATAATAGCTGTTAGAAAAGTGAGAAAGGTTTTTGTATATGGTCCTCTTAAGAACATAAACCTCCTTCAGTTTTGTAAAATTCATCTTTTATTGATCACAATAGTTTCTGCAAAACTATGACTAAAATATGCAATTTCTGCAAAAATGTTCCTTTTTGTTATGTTTTTTCATATTTTTACTTTCTTGCTCTTTTGACTGCTTTACTTTCACTTTAGACAAACCTCCCTATTGGTGAAAGTATTCTCATCTCTTTTTACCATTTTACTGCCTTCTGTATTTACTTTTACTGTTTACCTTTGACTGCTCTGTAACTTCATTTTAACTTTCACTGACTTTTACCTGATACACTTTAACCACCGATACTTCTTCTTCCGATACTTTGATTGTTCTAATTCTTACATCGTGTTAGACTCCGGAAAGGAAGACCGGGAAAGAACACTCAAGTTAGGGGAAATACCGCTTCTTGAGTTGGATCATAGTTAGAATGGCAATAGTGTGGACAATTTCGGGAAAATAATGACGAAAGGAGAAGCATCTACGCGAGAGTCAGAGTCCCCACAAATCACTCAAATCTTGCCCCTTTGAGTATTCGTCTCTACAGCGACAATAGCTCAATAGGGGACTTTCATCAAAACGCAGGTCTTTAATTTGGAAATCCTCATCTATCAAAGTTAAATAGTCCAATTCACGGTGAGGAGCATTCAATGGAGTGATATTAAGAGCTGCCGGGACCTCCATTTTGGTTCTTGTGGATTCAATATGAAGGTTTTTGGTTTTCTTCATGGGCCGGGCGGGATTCTTGAAATGAAGGAAATTGGAACAATTTGCAGGTTCGGGGAGCAATTTCACAGGTTTAAAATCTCCAGGGAGGATTCAGTGATGATTTTTAACCACTTTTTCAGCGGAAAAACAAAGGAAACTGAGTTTTACGTGCAGTCGGGGCGTAAAGGATAAATACCTGTTTTTAGACGGAAACTGGTTTTCTAACAGGTAACAGGCAATGGAGGAACTGTTCTTCAGCACGGGCGCAGCGGAATCTTGGAGTAAATTGGTGTATTTGCAGTGAAATTTGACAATTGCAGCGGGAGCTCGGTCTCTTTCAGAAACTAAAATAACTGAAAAAAACGCGAAAATGGCTTAAAAACAAGTCAAAAAGGGTTTTTGTCGTTTTCGAGGTGATGACGTCATTTGACGTACGGGGTGACGGAAGGGAGTGGGGCCGGCGGTATGCGGTAGGCGGTAAGCGGTAAGCCCGCACCGCTTTTGTGCAAAAGCTGTTTTAAACGAATCGGCAGCGATTCCGTTGGATGTGTGACACGTGGATGATGAACTGTTTCGATACCACTATTTCCCCGCTGGTTAAAGTTCTTACCAAGGATGGGCAGCAGGATTGACGTGGAGCGTCGATCTGCGGAGGAGCGATCCGACGGTCGAAGAAATGGAAATATAATGGAATAGTTATTGCGCGGGCCCGACAGGGTTTTAAAAAGGTTTTAATGCGCGATCTAATCACCCCGGGAAAAGTTAATAGGCGGAAATGGTTGTTAATTAGTCCAAATGATTAATTAACCCCATGAATATTATGAAATGGATTGCGACGGAGTTTGGCCAGGTGGAATGCCACGTGGACGGACCACGGTGGCATAGACTTTTGCAAAGTTTATTAATATGTTTTGGTATTAAACATACTTATAGTATTATATGATGAATGAATTAATATAATTAATTCATCATAGGGGCAGAATTTATGTATAAGGCTATAGTTTAAACCAAAGGGCTTATACAACGGGGTGTTTATTTTCAATGTGCGGGAATATATTCTTTGGTAAACATTATAATAAATGGGTTTTGGGGATATTTATAAAAAAGGGAGTTATATACTTAGGAAAAGGGATTTCACTAGGGATTTAATATAGTAGAATTAAATGTTAATATGGTAAAGGACAAGGAAAATCAAAACATCTTTGTACATCTAAGAAAGTGATAACTTATGAAGTAAATTGCAACATTTTATCTTCAATACTTAAACTTAGAATAACAAATTATTTTGAGGAATTTTTTATGGAATTTTGCATCAGTTTCCTAAGTAAAATAGGATTTACTTAGGAAAAAGTTAAAGATGGAAGATAACAATGATGAATTATTTCAAGTGCTTAGGTCTTTTTGATCATTAGGCCGAGGGTCCGGTCCCTCCAGAAGTCAAGGAAATGCCTTGAGCCCCTTTGATCTCCAATTACCTTAGTACTTTTGGGGAAAATTAGTAAAAATTTTGAGGGGAAAATGATAAGGGAAGTTAATGAATTTGACTTTTGCTTGCTGTGATTTTCCAGTGTATTTCCTGCTTCAGTACTTATGATGAAAGTAAAGGATCAAAAACATGTAGCAGCATCATTCATCAGATAACACTTTGCAGCACCATCTACCTACCCTATCTACTTAACACTACCATTTTCTCTTTTTATTAGGGTGCATTTAGACTTGCAAACCCTTTTCAATCTTTTTTCTTTTTACATGATAAATCTATCTATTTCTACCCTTATTACATCCAAGGGCTCAGATTAAACTGTTGAGCACCTTTTATTCACTCTACCTAGCTACTTATCTGCCAAGATTAAACTGTTTGGCTAGATATTTATTCTCTAATCTATAACATGAAATTGAAATATGACTAAGCCAAGTTTAAACAGTTTGACTTATTCATGAATTGTGGCAAAGCTGCACACAATGGCTTTATTACAACAGATGAAAAAGTAGTGGCATTTGGATTTGCACACTTTCCTTGGTCTATTTTTTGCTTGGGGTTCATTTCTTTCTCTTTTTTGACCATTTTATTCTTTTTACCTTTTGATCTTTCTTTTAGGGTATACCCTCTTTACATTTTTTTAAATTTTTTTGATTTTTTGGTTTTCAAGAATATGGAACACCTTTGCTCAAGAAAGAAGGTTTGAACATATTCCATAATTCAATCAAGACAATCATGAAAGATGAAACCTATTGGTATAGGAGGCTAACACTGGCTCCACTTGGGGATGGCTTTTCCTTGTGGAAAGTCAAGAACAGCAGATCAGATGCCTAAACATGTCTTCAAACTGAACTATGTAATCTCCTTCTTCTGGTAGCTTTATTGTACATATGATAGTGAAAATTTTGAAGCTTAGGGCCTTCACTTCGAGCTTCAACTTCAAGAAGTCACCATCCAATTAAAACTGATGCATTAGCTGTGGCTGAAAATCTTGAATTGAATATAGTCCTTTTTCTGCAACCTGAAATCTAATCTTGAAACTTAAAACAACACACAAAAATTTTCAAACCAACTTAATGAAAAACTAGCTGAAAATTGAAAACTAAAAAAAATGCTCAAAATTCTAAGCTTATTAGCACTCATTTACCTACTCTAATCTACTAAAAATCTTATTGAATCAGGTAATACAAAAATGCCAATGAAGCCAATCAAGTAGTTGTAAAAATAAATGGATAACTTGATTTCTTGTGATCAAAATTGGAAGTATGTTATGATCATGTGCCTTTATAATAAATGATATGATGTGTAAAGGCCACTTTTGATGTATTTGATCCTTATAGAGAAAACATGTTTGCAAATTTGGGCTCAAAAGATTCTCCATATAATTTGATATAGGATCAATAAAAGCATGATGTATGTTATTTACTTCTAGGCCTTCAATGACTAATTGTTCAATTGAATTATGAATATTAGACCATGAACTTATTTCTTCAGCCTTGTGTTTGAAAGAATAATCATCTTCAATATGCAAGTCAAAAGATAGTACAATTTCCTCTTGCTTTGGAGAAGGAAGATTTTCAAAGAACTCTTTAGGATTTCGGAAATTGTATGACTGAATTTGAGAATGCAAAAGTTTGATTTCATTTTCATAATTTTCAGAAATTATATCAAGAAGCCATTTTTTAACTCGAGGAGAACATTTTCTTGATTTAAAAATGATTATTTGGTTGTGGAATTTCTCTGAAACTTGAAGCTATGGATCTCTGATCTACAGTGTCTTGATTGGAAAATGATATCAAAAGAGTCAGAAGAATGATGCTCGAATGTGCATGGAGATTTTATATTTACAATTTTCAAAAGAGATAAATTAAAAACTACTCTAAGTTCTTCTCTAAAATACAATATACATTGGAAAACTCTATCAATTTAGAAAGAACATAATGTCTTGGATAACAATCCAAGTTGAAAGCCCGATCTTTCCATATTGTTCTTCCAGGTTCATTCCTCCAGTGGAGTCTTAGTAGTGAAATTGATTTTGGAGTCGCCAGGTGGATGATTTTAACCTTTGTGTGTCTGATCCCTGTCCACCATCATAGATCAGATCTAAACCTGTAAAACAATTCTGAAGAAAAAGTTAGTTCTTCAGGAAACCAAATTTTGAATATTTTATGATTATTTAATTTTTTGTGAATTTTCAAAACAACTTCTATGATTTCTTTAAGAAATTTAAGATTTTTAATTAAAATTTTCTCAAAGATTTATTAAACTAGAGAGTCTGATTGAATGTTTGAAACTAAAGTTCAGTTATTAAGCTAAATCAGAGATAGACTGAAACAGCATTTATTTACTTTTGCATTTGCAGAGCAAAAGCAATTTCAAAGGCTACCTGGCTGATCTTCAGACTCTGTCTATAGCTTATATTTGAACAATACTAACAAGTAAAATTGATTCAGATCCCCAGTATGGTCGCCACTATGTTATCACTCAGGTTTTCCTAGAAGTTGTGTAAGAGGAAATTATACCCGAGGTAACCACAAACCAATCTTTTAGATGCAGAATCTAGCCAATCTGCATCCAGAGAGGGCTCTCTCTTTATGATTTATCTTTGTTTTTGAATGATTTTAGGCTAGTTATAGATGCAAAGTTTGTTTTGGAAAATGGTGGAATCCACAAACTAAGGGCAAGGTTGAGGGTTTTCAGTCCATTGGGCTATGGAGTCTAAGGATGGCTTTACTGGATTTCTTTTCTAAACACAAGATGGTATTACAGGGCAAGATAGCTAGACAGCGAAACAATCCTTAAAATTTAAAGTGGATGAATGGTCTTGAAGGGATGAAAGGCAGCTAAGAATCTTTCACCATATTCAAGAGAAAGAAGAGAAATGATTACAAGCAAAGAGCAATGAAGGATTCTTTGTTACAGTAATCAACAATGTTTAAATCAGCAAAACATGAGCAATTAAGAATTCATGCTTATAACTAATCCAGAAGAAAACATCAAGAATAATCACATTTGAAAACAGAGTACAATTAAGCAAATTCTGTTTCAATCCTTTATGTAAAATATTCAGAAACGGATATGATGATAGCATAAACTAATATAAAATTTAAACACAAGGGTTGGAAAACTTATTGAACTGAAGTCCAACACATGAATCCTGCAACAAGTCCAGTGCTTCAAAACGTCATCCAGTAAGCCACAAGTAAATTTGTCCAAAAGCTTTTTTATTCCGAAAACCTCAATGTTACAAAGCAGAGTAATAGAATCCACCCCAAATGCTTCCAAGAGTGGAGTATTTATACAAATTCTAAACTAAAATATCTTGAAACAAATATCAAAATTGGTTCACAAATCTCTCCAACTATTTACATAAATAGAACTAAAGTAAAGGACACTCAAACTATTTGGCACTATTTTTGATGGATAAGTGATGACAAAGAGGAGAATTCGAATTTGATCCAAATCTTATTTGATGATGAGGCATCCAAGTCACTAACTCGCTTCCTTTCTTTGTGCAATCTGCTCCAACAATTCTGCAAACTTGGGGTCCAATGATATCTTCGTATTTCTCAATCCGTAATAGATATGTAAAAAAGTGAAAGAGGTTATTGTGGATAAATATGTTGGTGAGATAAACCTCTTTCACTTTCCTAAAATTCCTCTCCAGCTGTGCATAATATTCTCTGTAAAAAAATATGTGTAAAACAGAGTTTTACAGAGTCTGAAAAATGGCCTGTAAAGATGCGCATGTATCTCTCATTATAAAATTACTGTGCAAAAACTGAGATAGGTTTTTGTAGATGGGTCTCTTAGGAACAAAAACCTCCTTCAGTTTTGTAAAATGTATTTCTAATTGGCCACAATATTCTCTGCAAAATGATGACTTGACTGTAATTTTCTGCAAAAAGTGCTTTCCAACTTTGTTTAATATTTCCAAAACCATAATAGCTGTTAGAAAAGTGAGAGAGGTTTTTGTAGATGGTCCTCTTAAGAACATAAACCTCCTTCAGTTTTGTAAAATTCATCGTTTATTGATCACAATAGTTTCTGCAAAACTATGACTAAAATATGCAATTTCTGCAAAAATGTTCCTTCTTGTTGTATTTTTTCATCTTTTCACTTTTTTTGTTCCTTTGACTCGTTTTACTTTCACTTTAGATAAACTTCAATGTTGGTGAAATTATTTTCATCTCTTTTTACCATTTTTATCGCCTCTGTAATTACTTTTATCGTTTTACCTTTGACCGCTCCGTAACTTCATTTTTACTTTCACTCGACTTTTACCTCGATACACTTTAACCACCGATACTCTTTAATCCCGATACTCTTTGATTGTTCTTTATCGTGTTAGACCGAGCGTAATTGGGAAAAGAACATTCTCGGTTAGGGGAAATTACTCGTCTTTGAGTTGGATCATAGTTAGAATGGCAATAGTGGACAATTTCCCGGGAAAATAATGACCGAGGGGATGAGATACCTTGGGAGATTGGATTCCCACAACCCCTATAAGATCTTGCCCCTTTGAGTATTCGTCTCTGCAGCGACAATAGCTCAATAGGGGACTTTCATCAAAACGTAGTGTCTTTAATTTGGAAATCCTCATCTATCAAAGTTAAATAGTCCAATTCACGGTGAGGAGCATTCAATGGAGTGATATTAAGAGTCGCCGGGACCTCCATTTTGGTTCTTGTGGATTCAAAATGAAGGTTTTTGGTTTTCTTCATGGGCCCAGGGCGGGATTCTTGAAATGAAGGAAATTGGAACAATTTGCGTGTTCGGGGAGCAATTTCACAGTGTTTAAAATCTCCGTGGAGGACTCGAAGATGATTTTTAACCACTTTTTTCGAATGAAAAACAAAGGAAACCGAGCTTTTACGTGCAATCAGGGCGTAAAAGGATAAATAACTGCTTTTAGACTGAAACTGGTTTTCTAACAGTAACATGTGCAATGGAGGAACCGTTTTTTCAAAGACGGGCGCAGCTGGAATCTTGGAGTAAATTGGTGTATTTGCAAGTGAAATTTGAAAATTGCAAATGGGAGCTCCTGGCCTCTTTCGTAAAACTAAAATAACCGAAAAAAAAACGCGAAAATGGCTTAAAAACAAGTCAAAAAGGGTTTTTGTCGTTTTCGAGGTGATGACGTCATTTGACGTACGGGGTGACGTAGTGAGTGGGGCCGGCGGTATGCGGTAGGCGGTAAGCGGTAAGCCCGCACCGCTTTTGTGCAAAAGTCGCTTTAAACGAATCGGCGCGATTCCGTTGGATGTGTGACACGTGGATGATGAACTCGTTTTCGATACCACTATTTCCCCGCCGGTTAAAGTTCTTACCAAGGATGGGCAGCGGGATTGACGTGGAGCGTCGATCTCACGTGAGGAGCGATCCGACTGGTCGAAAAAGGATGGGAACTTGTGCGGCTTCAAAGGTGGGCCCGTCTGGGGTTTTGAAAAGGTTTTAACGTGTAATCTAATGACCCCTGGGGAGAAGTTAATAGGCGGGAATGGTTGTTAATTAGTCCAAATGACTAATTAACCCCGTGAATTATGAAATGGATCGTGGCGGAGTTTGGCCATGTGGAATGCCACGTGACGTAAAACGGTGGCATAAACTTCCGCGGAGTTTTATTAATATGTTTTTGGTGTTAAACACATAAGTTACGTGTATAACGCTTTTCTATATATATTTTATTATACGATGAAAAAATTAATATAATTAATTCATCATAGGGGCGGGATGTATATATAAGGCTATAGTTTTAACCAAAGGGCTTTATAAAGCGGGGTGTTTATTTTCAACGTGTGGGAATATATACTTTGGTAAAACATTATAATAAAGGGTTTTTGGGGATATTTATTAGAAAAAGGGAGTTATATACTTAGGAAAAGGGATTTCACTAGGGATTTAATATAGTAAAATCAAATGTTAATATGAAAAAGGACAAGGAAAATCAAAAACATCTTTGTACATCTAAGAAAGTGATAACTTATGAAGTAAATTGCAACATTTTATCTTCAACACTTAACTTAGAATAACAAGTTGTTTTGAGGAATTTTATGGCATGTTGCATCAGCTTTCCTAAGTAAAATAGGATTTTACTTAGGAAAAAAGTTAAAGATGGAAAATAACAATGATGAATTATTTCAAGTGCTTAGGTCTTTTTGATCATTAGGCCGAGGGTCCTGTCCCCTCCGTAAGTCAAGGAAATGCCTTGAGCCCCTTTGATCTCCAAATACCTTAGTCCTTTTGGGGGAGAATTAGTAAAGCTTTTTGAGGGGAAAATGATAAGGGAAGTTAATGAATTTGACTTTTGCTTGCTGTGATTTTCCGATGTATTTCATGCTTCTAGACTTAAGATGAAAGTAAATGATTAACCAACATGTAGCAAGATCATTCATCGTATAACACTTTGCGCACCATCTACCTACCCTATCTACTTGACACTACCATTTTCTCTTCTTTATTAGGGTGCATTTAGACTTGCAAAACCCTTTTCAATCTTTTTTTCTTTTTTACATGATAAATCTATCTATTTCTACCCTTATTACATCCAAGGGCTCGTATTAAACCGTTGAGCACCTTTTATTCACTCTACCTATCTACCTATCTCGCCAAGATTAAACTCGTTTGCTCGCATTTTTATTTCTCTAATCTATAACATTGAAATTGAAATATGACTAAGCCAAGTTTAAACAGCTTTGACTTATTCATGATTTGTAGCAAAGCCGCACACAATTGCTTTATTACAACAGATGAAAAAGTAGTGGCATTTGGATTTGCACACTTTCCTTGGTCTATTTTTTTGCTCTGGGGTTCTTTTCTTTTTCTTTTTTGACCATCTTTATTCTTTTCACCCTTTGATCTTTCTTTTTTAGGGTATACCCTCTTTACATTTTTTTAAATTTTTTTGATTTTTTTGGTTTTCAAGAATATGGAACACCTTTGCTCAAGTAAGAAGGTTTGAACATATTCCATAATTCAATCAAGACAATCATGAAAGATGAAACCTATTGATATAGGAGGCTAACATACATAATAGAATGTTGTTTGATGAAGTTACACCCGAGACGACAACAGATATGGGAAATAGGAAAACAGTAATATGTTGGTCGTGCGTCGTTTTCTATGTTGTTTTGTAGGACCTTGAACCAGCACAACCACAAGCTCACACATGAGGGTAAAGTCTAACTTGAGACGACAACGGGTGTGGAAAACAAACATGAATTTGTTGGTCGTGCACCATTTTTTGCGTCATTTGGCAAACATCTTGAACCTAAGCCTAAAACGTGCCTAAAACGTATGTACCAGGTGTATGTGCCTAATGTAAAATAGAAAAAAACAATGTTGATGAAGGTGGGAAGTGTGTTGATTCAAAGAAGAAGGAATATTGGCCTAATTAAATAATTAATAAACACAGATAGACATTCCAACCTAATTCCAATTCACATTGTTCAATTTTTTTGTTGATTCAATTCAGCCATATGAAATAATGACTAGTAATTATCTCCATTATTATTGAGATGTGGGTACCACCATATTATATTTCTGAATCCACATTATCCAACCTTTTTTTGATTTCATCTAATTATGTAAATTAAATAACTAGTAAACACAGATAGACATCAATTTATATAAATTAAATAATTAATAAACATAGATATCTCCATTGTTATTGAGATGTGATCACCACTATATTATATTTACTAATCACATTGTCCAACTTTTTGTTGATTCCATCCAATCATGTAAATTAAATAACTAGTAAATAAAGATAGAAATCAATTTATGTAAATTAAATAATTAATAAACACAGATAGACATTCATCCATGGTAGCTATCAACCTAATCACTATTGTCATTTGGGTATCAATAGTAGCGCCACATTACATTTCTAAACCCACATTGTCCAAATTTTTTGTTAATTATATTCATCCATATAAATTAAATAATTGGTAAACATAGATAAGCATCAATTCATAATAGATATTAAAACACTTACTTTATGATAATTCTCATATAAAAATTAACTACACTATAATTTTAGCTTAAATTATTATTTTTGTTTAATTATTAAAATAATATATATATATATATATATAATAAGCAATAAGAATTTAACCACACTTTTGGA
Organism: Pinus albicaulis; assembly: GCA_034641835.2. Lineage (NCBI taxonomy): Eukaryota > Viridiplantae > Streptophyta > Pinopsida > Pinales > Pinaceae > Pinus > Pinus albicaulis. The sequence goes on from JAXQQM020073677.1 coordinate 56,530, forward strand.
TATAGCGTATTTTTAATTAAATTGAAAACAAAAAATACATAACTATATTTAAAATAAATCTCAACCCTCTATCTTGACTACTACTAAAAATATTGAACATTCCATGAACATTAAATCCTTACTATTTACTAAAAAATATTGATAATTAAATTAAAATTCTAAAAAAATTATACCAATCCATATAACAACTTAACAAGAAAAAGGAAATTGATTTGAATAAACAAGCTTGGAGCATAGAAAAATCCATGATTAAAAAAGTTGGTTTCTAAGTTTATTTTTCTACAAACCATAGTGAATTAAATTAACTTTTTTTTTAATTATAAATTATGATGGGCTAGGTTGATGAATGGAGGTTTTGTGATCATTTTCATTGAATTTTAGGTCTCTCAAATAATATGTTTGTGTGTGTTTCTTTTTCTATCAATAATTGCTAAAAAGGAGGTAGGGTAGGGTTAGAGATACCTATTAAATAAATTCAATAAAATATATACCATTATTTGTAACAGATTAGCTTCTTTTTGTCTTAATAATTGCAAAAGTAAGTAGGATATGTTTAAAGACAAGTCTTAGAAAATTTTGGTAGAATAAATAAATTTATTTGTAACATCTTAACTAAATAATAACCTTAAATTAGATACAAGTTTTAGATGTCTTTAATGAAATAAACAACCCAACTTATGATATCTTAATGAAATAATAACTTTTGTAACCTAAAAAAATATTCTTTATATTAAACATCTTGTATAAAATAATTTTCATTCATTGAAAAATACTTATCCACATGTTTCAATGATACAATTTTTAAGGATTTCCAAGTAAATTGATTTAAATTGACGGCATTTTTTTGAAAGTGGGAAAAGAGTAAGGGTATATTGATGAGGATGAGGATGAGGATGAGGATGAAGTGTATATTTTTAATTTTTTATTATTTTTATTGTAATAAATATATATTTTTCTTTTTTTTCAATAATATGTGTATATTTTCATTTTTATTTTATTTTAGTAATGTAGAATATGTTGGTCAATTCAATTGTACTAGAATTATGTTTATATTAAATTTATCAATCTGAGTTGGTAGATTTGTGAAATGCAATGCACAATATATGTTAGGCTTTGGCTGCTAAATAATTCTACTAAATTCTTAACTTGAAAGTAAATTTTTCTATAAAAAAATATTAAAAAATTATATATTTCATAACAACTTTGGTTCTCAAATAATTTTAGATTCTCATACCATGTAGACAATAATTATAAACAGTTCTTACAAACTCAATGCATATGTATCTGCGGTTCTTACAAACTCGGTGCATATGTATCTGGTAAATATGATGTTTGAGTTAGTATTTGGTAATAATAACTTCTATTCAATTGGAAAATCCATGTGATTAGCTTTCTTTATAGGCACAACCAACCAATTTAAATTTTGAATTCAAATTCTAATGAATCAAACATGTAATGTAAGAAACTTAAATTATTAAGAATAAACTCAAGTGATCATTATATAATGAATTGTTTGTAAATCTACAAATGCTAGTATACAAATAAAATAAATAAACTTTTTTCTGAAACAAAATGAAACTAATCATAAAATGGAAAAGAGAACAGTGTGACTTCACTCCCTGGCTTGGTCGCACATGCAAAGAGTAAACCAATACTCTATATTACTAAATAAATCATTATAACTTTATTCATAAATGATTCATTTCACATGAGAATTAAAGAATCATCAAGAGTGTTTATATTACTTTAGAATCTTTGCATGTAAAAACCAAGTTATTTCTCATCGCAGGGGCCATGAGTATTTATACAAATTAAGACAATAACAGTTGAGAATATCACTGCATAGTTTTATAACAACATGATTAGTACACATTTCATGGATCTAATTCACTGATACATGGATGATAAATTCATGATGATATACATGAATTTCTTATAAAAATATTTATAATCCCTCAGCTTGATTCTCGTGATCCAATCCATTGTTTTCACCATAAGAGTTTCGCTTCAGATTGCATTCTCTACCATCGATGCTCTACCACCATTTGATTGTAGGTTTTAATAAACTATTGTGGTTACATGGAGGGATTTTGGTTTCCCTCAATATGTAGAGATCATTTCCTTAGCTTTTCACTACGTCCTCTAATTTTGATTTTCGTTGAGCCACGTCTACACTTATAACAACCTATGATTTGGATACAAAATGGAAAAGCAACTATAAAACGTGTAAGTTTATGTAGCTATGTCTTTTGAATTGTTTTTACAAAGAAACATACAAAACTATAGATGAATGGACATATTTACCCTTAAATTCCACTTGTGACCTGAATAGCACGAATATGATTCTTATGCATAAATGATAACATTGGATTTGAAAAATTCTAATGGTAGCAAGATTCTTAAAATAAGAAAAACTAGGGTTAGAAAAATGATAAAAAGGGTCTATATTATTCCCGTGTTAAGGATATTGCATTTCCTCATGCATAAGAAAAATCATAAAAAAAAATGTAATTTTTTCTTGAAATACCATAATCTTAGTAACTTGGATGAGGATAACCAACCTACTACCCGGAGCTCTATTCTTTTTCATAGCAATAGACCATCTTGTCTTCTTGAGGAAGATCTGAGCATTGAGATATTTAATCTTTGAATATAACTTCTTATTGGCTTCTTTAAGCTTCATATTCTTTTTGTACTAATATTGAATCTTTTTTAACATTTTTTTATTCTATATATTTAAGACTTCATCCTCATTTTTTTATGTCTTTTTCCAGAACCTCCAATTCTCTTATTTATTAGCTTAATTTTTCCATTGTATCATTCTATTCATAAGTATTAAATGGTATATTGCATGTAGGAGATGATGATCGATTATGAATATGAGATGTCGATGGATTGTGAATAGGAGATGTTGATGGATTGTAAACATGAGATTTTTATGGATTGTAAACAGGGGAATGGATAGGAAGTTGTAGGGTTAATGCATGAATATGGGTTACACATTTTGGCAAGCACGTGAGTCAGGAGGGATAAAAAAACGGTTCGATCGAGCTATATTTTTGTTAGGTACCAATACTACTAGTGTAGCCCCCTTATTGTTATTAATAGTGTAGCTCCCATATTGTTATTTTTGTACCCCAATATTGTTATTGTTGTGCCCCATAGAAGCCCATTATTGTTATTATTATGCCCTTACATTATTATTGTTATGTAGGCTCTGATTATATTGTCACCCCTTAGACTCCTATATATATAAAGGAGGTCTTGTCATTTTTATCATTCAAGATTTTTTCATTTATGTAATGTAAATGAGGTTTCCCCCTCGAAGAGGATAATATTTAAGTCAATGATATATCTTCTCTTCTATTTTTTTGAGTTGGCTACATAACATTTGGTATCAGAGCTTTGGATTATAGGGTTTCGTTTCTTTAAACAGGTCATCATGGAATTTGTGCTATAATTTTGTTTCTACGAAGCTTAAGAAGCTGAAATTGCAAGCACGTGGATCAAAAATCTTGGTGAACTTTGTGCCAAAATTTCAAAGCTTGGTTCGCTATATTTTTGGACATATGTTCCGAAGAAGTTAGGTTTTTTTCATGCTCCAAAATTTTGTCTCAAACAAGTGACCGAGGGAAAAGTATCATACTTTATTTTCCAACATTAGATTGAATTTTGTAAAACGTGATAAAAATAACAAGGACTTTAGTTTCTTGTATATCAATTTCAGGGCCGAATACTAAAACATGGACACATGGCATTTTGTACAAATTTGCTCAACTGAACCAGTCCATAATTAGGTCTTCGTGGGAGATCGTGCATAAATTTACCTTAAAGAATCAAAATTGGGTTTGGCCTATGGAATTGGAAAGAAGTCTCAGAGGTCTACCATAAGACTTAGTTTCAGATCTTAGAGATCGGAAATCACAGAGATACAAAAGGTTCAATATCGAGCTCCTAAAAAACAAGAAAAATGTGTGTATTTTTTTAATTTTGCATAACATTTCTTTGAAAAATCAGTTTGAAGTGATTCAAAGGCCATAGTGAAGCATAGATATTATTGTTTGATTCCAAAATTCCTCGAAAATAAAAATAAAAATGGGCACACCTAGTAATAAACCAGAAATCTCTTCTATCACGCATGAAGAAGAGGAAGAAATGTAGCATGATATATCAAAATTATGAGACCAAGTGAAAAAAATTTCTCTCTCGCAAAAAGTAACAAAAAATGAATTGGAAGCTATGACGAATTTTAATATAGATGGTATAAAAGGGGACATGGGAGTTTTGAATGATGGTTTAAAAGAAAACATGGAAGCAATGATGAATGTCAAGATAGAGGGGTTGAAGGAAGGTTTGGAAAAGTAGCTAATCTAGGAAAGGCTTCCCATTGGTGACAAGGTAATCCATGAAAATTATAATTAGGAAAAAATAAATATGAATTATGATTTTATAGACTCCAAATGTTGGGTTTAATAACCACCACATTCCAAAGATTGATATGAGGAAATTTGATGGCAAGGATGCAGTAACATGGATACTATAGATGGAGCAATATTTTGATCTTCATGATGTGAAAAACTCACAAAAGGTACGCATTGCAACTTTATATTTCGAACCCAGTCATTTTGTGAGTGTAGCCCCCCTATTGTTATTGTTGTGCCCCCATATTTTTATTGTCGTGCCCCATAAAAAACCCACTATTTTTATTATTTTTCCCTTACAATATTATTGTTATGTAGGCTCTGATTATATTGTGACCCCTTAGACTCCTATATATACAAAGGAGATCTTACATTTGTATCATCCAAGATTTGTTCATTTATGTATTGTAAAGGAGGTTTCCCTCTTGAAGAGAGGATAATTTTACGTCGTTGATCTATCTTTTCTTCTATTTTTTTGAGTTGGTTGCATAACAATTTTAGTGCTCAATCAAGTTATTTGAGTGCTTAAAAATAAACCCTCTATCAAGCTCATAGGTAATCCACAATTACATAAGAGCTCGATCGAGCTATTTTTTTTAACTTCTCACCCAAAACACAATGGAGATTTTATGGTTTAAAGGGCTCGATCGAATACATCATTCATTATACATATAGAAGTGGTAAGTGCATTACATAAACCAAAATACATAAAGAAAAAAGAAAAAAACCATTCATATTTAAGACCTCATGTTTTCAAAGTAGTATTCCAAGTGTCTTCTTATTTCATCCACACTCGATAACACCCTAATTCCAAGCACATCTTGGTGAAGTACTTTGTTTACTGCAATTTGAAAAATTCATGAATATGTGGCAATGGAGAACAATTCTTGATGGTGTTTATGTTCAATGCAAGGTATTCAATGCACATTATCCAACTTCCATCCTTCTTGGGAAAAATGATGATTGGTGAATCACAAAGAAACATGCTTTTCCTTATGACACCATTTTATAATAGTTGTAATATTCTCGTTATTTTATTTATTTTCAGTGATGACTAGTGATACAATCAATGTTAGGTAATGGATATTTGGGTAGCCACTGAATTTCATATTCAACTTCCCTCTTAAGTGGTATCCCTTTAGGTTCTCGAAACACATTCTTATATACTTCCATGAGTTTATCTAGAAACAACTTCTACTCCTTATTAAAACCTTTCTAGGATACTTAACCTTCATTTTACCTTTAACCTATTGATTCCCTCTTAATAGTAGCAAATAAAACTTCTAGCTTTTACTTATCATCCTTCTTTCTTGGTATGCACTTATCAAAGAAAGCTTTTGTTTTCATTTATGGGTGTTAATAGTTAACGTATGCCCATCCTTTACTAAGTGATATTGGTTTTCCCTTTGTGTGTAGAAAATATCTTTCATCTACATGTATAGGCTCCCAAGCATTATCAGGTATACATCAAGTGGTATTACATTCACAACTACTCCATCAATGTACTTTGTGTCAATGAAAATTGTGAACTTTCATTACTTGGTGACTCTCAATTCCATATCTTAACTTACCCATTCCAAAGGATAAATTTGGGTTGGTTTTGTACTAATAATCTAATATTTTATACTAGCTAGGATAACATTGAATTTGATTACAAACTTGAATCAGAAATATTAAAGCTAAATATTTACATGGAATAATTCAGACAACCATTTTTCCTCCTAAAGAATAAGATTACTCAAACTTGTGTCTTTGTGAATGGATGTTTATGGATTAAATTTTCAACCCAACCTTAATTTTATGTTTCTTATGGTGCTTTGAGTGAAGTTCTTAATGCAACTTCTAACATTTTTGTTTTGTAAGTTTCCATCGACATCATAGCATTTAGAATGGGGTTTAAAGTCTTGGTTTTTTTGGGAAATCATTGTTATCATCTTACCTTTATTAACCTTATTTTTTCGATTTGGCTTAGAATCCCCTTATTGTTTAAGTCTTCTTTGGAACATGACACCACATCTTCTTGAAGAGAACAATGAGTGTATCAGCGATTTAAAGATAATTTTCCAAATATTTGTCTCCACGTATGTGGATGGTCAAATGGAGGATGGCCATTCCCCCATGTTTTAGATTTTGTTCGATCTCCACAAAGAAGAGGGATAAGTAGAGAGCATGGTTGAACACAATGGAAAATTAAAAATCGAAGGTATAGTCAGGGAAGGGGTGGTTTTGCATATTCCCATGGATTACTAAAGGTGGATATGGAACCAAATTCATGCCAATGGCATCACACACTCTTATTTCTTAGAGGAAAACCACTTATTGCCCCACCCTCACTCCAATACACAATGCCTTCCACCTGGGTCTCAGTAATTGACCCTTCATGAGGCCCCTTAAAAGTAACACATCTACCTTTATTCTCCAGTCCCAGCTAGTCTAGAGCTTCCTGAGCCTCGAATTCAGTGTTTTTTTCAACAGTAGCTTGATGTATTCCTCATATGATCTGAATGCCCAAAGGGGATGAATTAGCTCTTAGGCTTCGCCATTACTACCTATGCTTAAATTAATATTTCGATTCAGCATTTTCATTAATTCATGATTACAAGAATTCATGAAAATGTGGGCTTAATGATATTGATTTCTCTCTAAAATCAGATAGCGTAAACAGGCGAAAAAAATATTGATGCTACTGCAAGCATGTAATATCTCGAACAACAAAATAATCAATAGATCTAGCACATCTATGTGTTCTAGTTAAAAATAATTGTAACCAAAAATTGAACACAACGAGATATAGAAATGCAGGATTTTATTTATATTATTAGTTGAAAATAAAATACATGCTCGTACAATAAAACTAGAGCTCCTATAGATGGCAAGCATGGCTACTCAATAAAGACTAATCTACGACACTGAAGGTCGATCATGGACCCTGGATGGATCCACTAGACAAATTCACCACGTGGTTTTCATCCCAAGCTCAAAACTAGAACTGGCCACACCAAGTTCTCAAGAAAACACAATAGGATAGATAACTTTGAATGATTCCCAATGTCTATCTTATATCCCCTTTTATAGGCTTAATGGACTCTCTAGAGACCTTATTTTATTATTTTCCCTTGAAAATCGAAGGAAAATACCATGGGCTAATACCGTGGGAGAATACTAAGGTAAATACCATGGACAAATTTCATCCATTTTGATCAGATCAAGAAAGGGAATATTACAAATCCTATCACCCAAACATTTATTTTCCTCAAGAAATTCATTGTTATCCAAAATAGAGGCATTGATATGAGGATCCCATACAACCTAGTGTGTTATTCCATACCTCCATGCTAAAATATCCTGAATATATCCTTCGATACTAGATCTCAAACCATCCTCTGACCATTCCTTCGTTTGATAGATTCATCTGGATCCCAAACAATCCTTCGGCCAATCTTGGCCCCAATGGATTCTCCTAGATCCCAATGCCACATAAGTCCTAGGACCTGTGGGTTATGGTACCATCTCAACTCTCCATTATTGCCCATACCAAAGGGCTCAGGCTGCAGTATTCCCTTGGATGTGAGTATTCTCCTAGGTGTCAACCCATCAATAGAGTGCCAACTCATAATCTCTCTCCAATCTAGGCCTTGGGAAGGATGAATATCTACAAATATACTATGTTGATGTTTCTCGATTCTCAATTCATGTTGCTCCACTCGATCACCAAACATGATTCATTTGGAGATCTATGCCCTTCTCTTCCCAATGTATAAAGGTGGGTTGGTAGTGTTGTACGTCTTACCTATGTACTCCTGTAGAGGGTTTATCTGTAACTCCCAACTGTAATCCTATTGATTCCTTGTAAGCGACTTGATTCATTACTCAACATTAGACAACTTGGTCATTGATTTGACACATACCCCTATGAGCTCCTCATTTTTTCTATTCGCCTGTAAGACAATGTCTCAGACTGTCCAAAATTTCTACTTCAACATCTTAAGACCTGTCTTGAAATGCATGATATTTTCTCAAAATTCCTCTTCTGGAAATTCTAGTGCCATGTTGAATGAATTTGTATCTATCTGCATTGGATTCCCCATGACCACATCTTCAACTTGAACCTTTGACTGACCCTCCAGAATTGGCTCATCCTGCATATTATATTTTTCATGCCACCCTGCATGATCATTCTCATCATATTGGTTTATTACTATTTGTTCCTCATTTGATTCTCCTTGAATGCCTTCTTCCTGACCTTCTCCACGTGTGGGGATAAGTTTTCCACCCTATATGGTTTCCAAACATGGATGTACTGGTTGAATTTTATCTACACCTGATTGCCCATACTCTTTATGGATGTTCTTCGAGATATCTATAGACTCAACTACCATGTCATCAGGAGAAATTACCTCATTCCTTTCACCATGTACTTTGTCAAGTTAATTTATTATCATCGGCTTGTCTTGCAAGTTTCTCTGAAAAGCATGGTGTTTTTGCTCACCATCTATACCTGACTACTTGGATCCTTCATAGGTTCTCTTCTAAAAACCAGTGAATCCAATTATTGATGAATCCCCACAATTTGAAGCAGTAGCTAACCATTCTACCTTTGTTTCCTCATCACTTGGACATGAATGGTTAAGGGCCCAAGTTCCCTTGCAGCTAAAGCATAGTCCTCTCCTCCTTAGTTCATTCTTGTTGCATATTTTGTTCTTTCTTCCTCCATCAATCCTTTTCAACTCCTTCCAATCAACTCCATCAATCCATCAATTTTATGTTTTTCCTGACCAACTTCTCGACTAGATCATATGCAGTTAGTGATCCATGTGGTTCCTTCCTCCAAATGCTCGACAATTTGGATCTTAGTATATTTCATATGTCAGCATCTCCTTCTAAGAATAGAGACACAATCTTTTGCATGCTTGTTTTGACACAGTCTGGATGAGATGATGTAATGTGGGTGTAAAAGCTTTGTAGTAACTGAAAGATTAAGTCGTCACATTCAAAATTCAACATAAAGATGCCAAATCTGAACTCTGCCATGAGTTTTAAAATTTTTCACCACTTCTGAAAGGTAGGAAACATGATGTTATTCAATCTCTGAAGGGATTCTACTATCATCTATGTATATCTATCATGAGATAACTATTGTAGGGCAATAGTGGTGATGTTAGAGCTATCACCCTGCTGAGACAAGAAGAAACTATGATCCTGACCTCTTCACAAGGATGTTCGCAAAGTTTGGGTTGTATTGATGCAAGCATGGATGGATTGAGAGCCCAACTGAGTTTCTTCCATTATGGTTTCCCCACCTCGGACAAACATGCATCTAATTCCTCCAACTTACAAAGATATATGACTGGATTCATTCATTGTAGCTTGGATCCAAGTGTGAAGAGCTTGGCCCCTCTTCCATGTCCTTCCTTCACTTCCCATGGGCACTTTTGTTGCATAATGACATGGACTCTTTTCGAAAATGGTCTACTTCTTTGACTATCATTTTGGTCTAAGGGAGTATTGCTACGTAAAGAGCCATATATTCTCACTAGTTTATCAAGAAGTTTTTGTGTGTTTTCCAAAGTCTCTTCAAGACAACCCATCTTCTCATAGCAAAGCAAAAAAATGTGCAGGAATATTGATTCTTCAAACATGCAAGCAAAAACCTTTATATCTCAAAAATTATTCTAAAAAATTACCAATTCACCAATTTTCATTCACTAACCTTATTCCAACCAATTATAAATATATAGATGTGTAATACCATCCTATACGAATGGCGGTATATCAATTGGTTATTGTGTTTAAAAATGAATACCATTATCAAGTTTTAGCCACCTACTTTGAAGTAAAATTTGAAGGCCCACTCACACGAATCAGTCCTCCCTTAGTTTCAATGATTACTCATAATCTTTCACCAATTTAACTTTGAAAATACAGGTGGTTTCTTCTTCTATTCTGAATTCATTAAGGTGAGATGGAAATAACGTTGATGTCGGACCAAAGTGGTTACATCAGTTTGACCAACACGTTTATGGGTCAACTTACATCATGAACTTTGAACTATAACCTGGCTTATTGTCCATCAACGTCGAAGGTAGCGTGCAGAGGCAGTCCAGAAATCACCCGTCGAACTGGGACGTGCTCTAAATGACTCCTTGTCAACAAGCGAACACGAGATTTCTAAACCTATTACAAGAGAGATGTATGGATCGACTTTTATCTTATTTTGACTGTAAAATAATTGGCTCATAATGCACCCAATACGCAACACACCTCTTGAAAATTGTAATAGACAAGACCTGCTGCTCTTATAAATAGCAAAGGATGATGATGTTCTTCATTACCAATTGTATTCAATGCAACTACAATGGTGTTCTTTGGATTCTTGAAATGGCTTAGTATATCCTCTATTATTTTCTGTCAGCTGGTATTGGTTACTGCATCAGTACAAGATGGGTTGATATTATGCCTGACGAGGAATGTTATTACAAATGTCACAACCATGGCGTATTCTTCTACAGAGTATTATTCTCTGTTGAATTTTTCTGTGCATAACCTACGTTACACAAAATCCAGTGTGCGTAAGCCAACGTTCTAATTGTCCCGCAAAGCAGGAAACAAGTGCAGAAATGTTTATACGTACAATGCGATTACAGGAGAAGTGGAGGCACAGAGGGCCTTTCTTCTACTTCAGATACTACCTTCGTGCTCATCAATCTCATGAATTTGGACTCCATTAACGTCGATGTAAGATCCCAATCTGAAGATGAATACCATGAATACCCAAAGAGAGATCAGTATTCTCAGTAAATTACTGTTGAAGAGACAATTAATGGTGCTTCTTGGGCAATTGAAATGAAAATTCTCGTTTCTACACTCTCTGCCAATCGATCCCTTCTTATTGATGCTCTCGGCCTTAGAGATTGATTCTGAGATCACCGCTCACTAGGACATAACCCACATCCCTTGCAATCTGTTTCTAGCCCACGATCTACTTTGTCGTTGCGTCCACAACCTTCAGAAGACAATTATCGCAAATATTTGGTTTTTGGTTGTGAGTAGCAGCAATCGCTTATGATATCGTGCCCCTGTGATTAATGATCAGCAATCTCGAACCAAAAATAATAGATGAAAAAAGAACTCATGTTCTATTATAGATCTAGATCTATTTCTCAACTAGCAATAGGAAAATTTCAAGAATAAACCAATTAGGGCGATATTAAATACCATCGAAGATGGAATTTTGGCTAGGGTGAGAATTAATCTCACAGAAGTTTCCTACATAAAACACTAAGGCTGGCAAGATGCATAGCTATGATACCACTGCAATATCCCAAACATAAAAATAATCAATAGAGATAGCACATCTAGGTTTTCTAGTTAAAAATACTTATAATCAAACACTGAACACAACGGGATCTGGAAATAAAGCCCTTTTATTTATATTATTACCTGAAAATAAAATACATGCTCATACAATAAAATTGGAGCTCCTGAAGATGGCATGCATGGTTTCTCATATAACACTGATCTAAGGCATTGAATCTCGATCGTGGACCGTGGATGGATCCACCAGACAAATTCACCACGGGGTTTTCATCTTGGGATCAAAACTAGAACTAGCCATGCCAATTTCTCAAGAAAACACAATAGGATAAATAACTCTGAATGATTCCCTATGCTTAGCTCCTATCCTCTTTTATAGGCTTGATGGACTCTCGAGAGACCTTGTTTTATTATTTTCCCTTGAAAACTAAATGAAAATACCATGTTTTGATACCATGGGTGAATACGACGGTGAATACAATGGACAAATTTCGTCCATTTTGACCAAATCAAAAAAGGGAATATTATAGAGTAGAACCAATAACAGTATTGCAAACAACCATTTTGTGGGGCCTCCTATTTCAAAGCCCTTTCGTTGGCCCATTATTAAAATGGATTTGATTTCAATATGGGGATTCCTATTCCTATGCAAGACTCAAGTTATAGAGTTCTCTTGTGGTTTTCAAGAATGAGAATCGTACCATAAAGAATTCTTGTCATGGAAACGTGTCATGCAAATGCCACTCCCTTCACTGTTACGATGAGCCACGACCATCATGAGGCAGTTAGGAATAGGTTCTCACAATGTAACTATAACGAGGGGGAGGTATTATCAATTTGATTTACTATGTGATTTCATTTGGGTATGTTTTTCAAGGTCATCAAATCTATGGGTATTAATGGAAAGGTACCCCATGACCTTGAACGCCAAATTTGTCTCCGGTAAAAAGGGGAAGGACCATCGTTAACCTACCTTAACCCAATTCAACTAATCCAAATATCTCAACCTAATATCCATTTCCATTGGGGTGTCGATGGTATCATGTTACATATATGAATCCACATTGCCCAATATTTTTGTTGATTCCATCTGGTCATATAATTAAAATGACTGGTAGACATGGATAAACATCAATTTAGAGTAAATATCAACTTAATCTCCATTATTACCAGTGGTATTATATTATATAAGTATTTTTAATTAGGCCGATAAACCTTTCTTGTAGACCTAACATTTGTGTCTACCCTTCTTCTCTCCCAGACCTGTACACACATTTATACCCCTACCCTCTACCTTTGTGCTTGACATTTGTGCACCATCAGCTCCAAGCCTTTTAACCAATCATCTTTCCTCAAATAAATGCTTCAGAGAATCCTCCATGTATTTGTTAGCCTCTCTCACATTCATCTTCTTCCCAATCTCCTCTGGATAACTCCTGGAAATATAATCTCTGCTAGTTGCACCAGTTCCTCTTGAAACTTACTTAACTTCACTTCCTCGTTCGCTCTGCTCTACCTTATGTTTGGAGGTTCTATCATTGTCTCTGCAATGCCATGCAAAACTAGATTGAAGTTGTCACAAAGTTTGAGTAGAAGCTTTAGTGAAGCCTAATTCGATCAACAATTAGCAATGGTGATAACAAGATTTACTATGTTTGAGAGTGCCTGGGTAGTCTTTTCTTGGGTTTTTATTATATGACACCTTCAAAAGTTCCAGCCCATGTATCTCTCCTGGTCATGAGGAAACCATATTTGAGATTGAACAACTTCTTGACCATTGAAGATATGGATGAATGTTGAAACTGAGATGATGGATATGGTCCATTCAATCCATGTTCCATTGCAGTAACACTTTATTTTATGGAATTATGGATGAATATTTTGATGAAAAGAACGAAAAATGAAGAAGGGTGGATGAGATCTGAGAGAGAGTTGAAACATGTTCCTTTTTCAATCCATGGCGAAATCAAATTTGAAAAAGAAGTGGTTGGGGCCTATAATTTTGTCAGGGCTAGGAACTTCCTTCACAAGCATGGGAACGTGATCGAATAATCCATCGTGCTCATCATAATTTATAAGGAATAATGTTTCATTCCACTGAGGGGTGGATCTGACCATCTTGTACACCTCCTTCACGAATTTGTGGCCCTCTGCTACATCATATGAATGATGGTATTCATTGGTAGGGAAGAGTTTGGTGTCTTTGTAGCACTGCTCCATAACCACATAATTGGGTAGCTTTGTTGAAATATTAAGCCCCAATTGCAACTGCAGAAAAGGACAACATAAGCTGAAATCTGGCTTTTTCTTTTTGCTTGCACACAACCGACACATTCAATTATAATTTAAACCCTTCAACACCAATTTTCTGCTTAAAGTCGTAGCCCTATTTTGATTTGAAAATCATGTTTGAATTCATGAAACCCTGTTTTAAATCACACCATGCCGCCATTAAAACTCTGCATCAACCTACATTAACACCACACCAACCACAGTTTGATCTCCCACCGTTTGTTTTGATTTATGTTTGAATGGGCCACGTCAGTTGAAGTGGAGCCCATGGTCCACATCAGAATCTCATCAACCAATTCGGTGTCAATCACATAGAATGGAGCTGACGTAGAAAGCCCCAGAAATGGATGTGATAAGGCTTTTTCAAATACGCTTGAAGATTGTTTGAAGTCCGTCGGGCTCCACCTCCAGCTAATGAGGGAGCGATTGCATGGTTTGCATGTCCATTCAGCAGGCACAAAAATGGATGTGATAAATATCACTCAACCATTTTGCATAAAGAGTTTTAAAATCTGTGAAAAATACATTTGCATAAGGTTTTTAAACTATAGGTTAAATGCTTAATGTTTTATGTTAAATACTCGTAACGTATAAAGGTTTTAGAACCTTAGTTAAGTCTTAATATTTTTTTTTTTTAAAATCACCACGGCAAAGCTCTTTTGGTTAAAGACTTACGATATATATATGCTTTAATATATATATTATAAACATTCAAATGTTTATAATATATATAAATTAAATTCAGAGTTTGTTATAAAAAGGCGACAGATCATTTGTAAAGCAGTGGACTATGTATTCTTTTGGAAAAAACTCGAAGGCAGAGAGAACTGCATGTGCATTTTATTTACTCTGTGTGTGTGTGCCATTTTGAAGACAGAGATTGAAAGTGAAGAAAAAATTGCAGCACTGCATGTGAAGCAGTTAATCCTTTTGAAAGGCCAAAACAACAGTTCTATGGCAACATTGTAATAGTTTTTCAAGCTTAATGAAATAGTTTTTTTTTCCATCTCTGTCCACAATATTTTATTAAATATTTGTGTTGAAGGAAGAGTAATTTTTATCTCTCTGTGTATTTGAAACAATCAGAAATTTCAACATGGTATCAGAGCTAGTCCAGGCTCCTTGAATTTGTCAAAGAAGCTGAAGGAAGGAGTTATTGAAGTTTTCTCCAGCAATGTGAAAAATCAACAAAGCCAAGTATTTACAAAACATAGTTTTGTGTTTGTTTAAAAAGTGCAGCCCAGAAAAGTCTTTTAAGAGACAGAGCTAATCTCTCAGCATAGAGAGAGTTTATTTGGAAACGCAATCAAGTTTTAAAAGCATAGTTCAGTGAGCTAGCCATGGCAGGAGCCAACACAAGTATGAGTATATGAAATACTCAACTCCCACAGTTTAATGGGAAGAACTATGACTATTGGGCAATCACAATGAGAGCTCTATTTGCCTCTCAAGATTTATGGGAGCTAGTTGAAGATGGTGTAGAAGAACCAGTAGATGAAAATGCATTTAATGCCTTAACACAGGCAGAGAAAGATTTGTTGAAGAGCAATAGGAAGAAGGACTCAAAAGCCCTCTTTTATCTCTATCAAGCAGTGCATGAAAGTGTATTTCCAAGGAATGAAGCAACTAAGAAGTCCAATTATGCATGGGATACCCTCCATACATCCTACCAAGGTATGGAGAAGGTAAAGACAAAAAAGCTTCAATTAATGAGAAGAGATTTTGAAGTCATTTGCATGAAAGAGTGTGATACAATAGACTTATTATTCACATTGTTGATTGGGTTGGTTACCCAAATGAGAACTCATGGAGAGATAGTAGAAGAGAGAAGAATAGTGGAGAAAGTGTTGAGGAGCTTACCCTCAAGGTTTGATGTGATAGTCACAACCATTGAAGAGACAAAGGATCTCTCAAAGTTTACAGTTGATGAGCTTCATGCATCATTGATGACACATGAACAAAGATTGGACAGAACATCAAAGTCATTTTTGGAGCATGCCTTCAAGACCCAAATGTCCTTTGGAAGAGGAATAGTTCAAGGCAGAGGAAACTACAAAGGAAAAGGAAGAGGCAGAAGCCAAAACAAAGGAAAAAATAGCCCTACAAATACTAGTGGAAGGGGCAGCAATCAAAATCAGAACCAAGGCCAAGGCAGCAACCAACAAGGTGGACAAAATCAAGCACATGGACAAAGGTATGATAAATCCCAAGTCCAATTTCATTACTGTAAGAAGTATGGAAATTATTCCAATGAATGTAGGAAGAAACATAGTGACATGGGTAATAGACCCAGTGCTAATTTTACAAAAGAAAATATCAGTCAAGAGAAGTTTTTTTTGGCATGTAATATGGATGCAGAAAAGAATGAATATATATGGTTTCAAGATTCAGGATGTAGCAACCATACGACTGGAAACATTTCTATGTTTTCCATGATTGATGAAAATGTGAAGTCTCAAGTAACATTGGGGACAAATAGTAAGGTCTCTGTCATGGGAAAGGGTAGAGTAAGTGTTTTGACAAAGAAGGGAGAAAGAAAAACCAATCAGATGTTTATTATGTGCTTGGTATGAAGTGTAAAATTCTGAGCATTGGACAACTCATTCAGAAAGGCTACGATGGTTTCTTTGAAGATGATGTATGCACCATCATGGATAAACCACCAAGCAAGCAATGCATTTCACAAGTGAAGATGACAAGGAACAAAATGTTCCCTCTCAATATGAGAGCATATTTGAAGAAAGGAGTTGCAATGGCAGCAGTGACACAAAAGACATTCCAAAGAGAAGCAAAAGATGAAAACTGGTTATGGCACTTGAGATTTGGAAATCTCAACTTTGGAGGTCTGAATTTGTTGCACATGAAAGGAATGGTAGAGGGATTACCATTGCTTGAGAAACCGGACAACCTATGTGAAGGATGCATCTTGGGCAAACAACATAGAGAAATATTTCCATCAGGAAAGAGCATAAGGGCAAAGGCACCCTTAGAAATAGTCCATTCAGATTTTTGTGGACCAAAGAAAACACCATCATTAGCAGGTAGCCACTATATTCTGACTTTCATTGATGATTTCACAAGAAAACATGGGTTTATTTTTTGAAATTTAAAATTGAAGTGTTTGAGAAATTATGCCACTTTAAATCTCTTGTAGAGAATCAAAGTGGGAAGCATATTAAGGTTTTAACAATAGACAGAGGAGGAAAATACATCTCCAAAGAATTTCTATGTTTTTACAGAGAAAATGGGATACACAAGCAATTTATAGCAAGGTATACACCACAGCAAAATGGAGTTGCTGAAAGGAAAAATAGAACCATCATGGATATGGTAAGAATTATGCTGAAGGAAAAACATTTTCCAAATGAATATTGGGCTGAAGTTGTACATTGTGCAGCATATGTTCTGAATAGATGCCCAACCAAAGTTGTAATGAACAGATTTCCTGAAGAAGCATGGAGTGGCATAAAATAGATTGTCACCCACTTGAGATTTTTTTGTTGTGTGTCTTATGCAAACATTCCAGATCAGCTAAGGAAGAAGTTGGACAGTAAGTGGAGAAGTGCATATTTTTTGGATACAGTGAAGAATCCAAGGAATACAGATTGTACAACCCATCCACCAAGAAATTTATAAGCAGAGATGTGCAGTTTATTGAGGAAGAAGCTTGGGATGGAAGCATTGAGAAAATAGTGAATGTAAAAAGTTGTTTGTCTCATGATGAAGATGAGGAAGAAATAGTTGGAAGACATCCCTCTTTAGCAGCACCACCTCCACCAACACAAGGACAGCAAGGGACACCACAAGCAGGAATGAGAACACCCTTGAGAAGTGATGACAGTGCTTCTCCAAGCACATCATAAGGAGAAGATTTGAGTGCTTCTACAAGCACAAGTTCAGCAAGTGAAGGATGAACCAGATTCAGAAGTTTGAATGAGATTTATGAGCAAGAGGTAGAAAATGAAGGTATGAACTCTTTATTTGCATTATATTTTCATGTAGAGGATCCTATTCATTTTGAAGAAGCTATAAAAGATAAGAAATGGATAGATGTTATAGATGAAGAAATGAATGCCATAGAGAAAAATAATACATGGGAATTAGTTGATCTCCCAAAAGGAAAATAAGTAATTGGAATGAAATGGGTTTATAAAACCAAGAGAAATGCTGAAGGTAAGATTGAAAGGCACAAGGCCAGACTTTTTGTTAAAGGCTACAAGCAGAAACAAGGAAGAGATTATGAAGAAAATTTTGCACCAGTTGCAAGAATGGAAATAGTAAGAGCAGTGTTGTCCATAGCAGCACAACACAAGTGGAAATTTTACCAAATCGATGTGAAATCAGCATTCCTAAATGGAGTATTGATGGAAGAGGTTTATGTTGAACAACCTCTAGGCTATGAGAAAAAATGCCAAGAGCACAAAGTATGTAGATTGAAGAAAGATTTGTATGGGCTGAAACAAGCACCAAGACCATGGTATAGTAGGATAGATGCCTATCTACTAAAAAATGGGTTTGAGAAATGTGAAGGAGAGCCCACATTATACATCAAAGAAAAATACGGTAAGATGACGATTGTTGTTTTCTATGTTGATGATGTGATATTTACAGGAAATGATGCTTACCTCATTGAGAATTTTAAGACAGTCATGAAGGATGAATTTGAGATGACTGATATGGGATTATTGAGATACTTCTTAGGAATAGAAGTAGATCAAAATGAAAATAATATTTTTATTTATCAAGCTAAATATGTAAAAGAAGTTTTGGAAAGATTTAATATGTGGGATTTCAAGGCAACAATTACTCCTACAGTGATGAGATTGAAGTTAAGCAAAGAAGACAGCAACAAGGATTTTGATCCAAGTTTGTACAAAAGCATAGTTGGCAGTAGGCTCATGTATTTGACTGCAACTAGGTCAGATATTATGCATGTTGTAAGTTCAATTTCCATATTTATGGAAAGGCCAAAAGAGGCACATTGGCAAGCAAAAAAAATAATTTTGAGGTATGTGAAAGGAACAAAGAGGTATGGAATTTTATACACCACTTCAGAAAATTTTGAATTAATTGGATATACTGACAGTGATTGGGCTGGAAGTATAGATGACAGGAAACGCACCTCTGGATATATTTTTCATATGGGATCAAGAGCCATTTCATGGGCTTCTAAGAAACATCCAATTGTGGCTTTATCAAAATTAGAGGCAGAGTATGTGGCAACTACAGCAACAACATGTCAAGCAGTTTGGATGAGGAGAATGTTGAGGATTTTATGTCATGAACAGGTAAAAGGCACAACAATTTATTGTGATAATAGCTCAGCAATAGCATTGTCAAAGAATTTAGTGTTTCACAAAAGAATGAAACACATTGATGCCAAGTATCACTACATCATTGAGCTAGTGATAAATGGTGAAATTGTTTTGCAACATTGCAGAACTGAAGAGCAGTTTGTTGATATACTGATAGAACCATTGGGGCAGAAAAGTTCTAATTATTTAAGAAAATATTTTGGTATGGAATAGAACTCATCAATTGTGTTTAAGGGGGAGTGTTGAAATATTAAACACCAACTGCAACTGCGGCAAAGGATAGCAGAAGCCGAAATTTGGTTTTTTGTTTTTTCTTGCACACAACTGACACATTCGATTTTGATTTAAACTCTGCAACACCTATTTCTGATTAAAGCCGTAGCCCTGTTTTGATTTGAAAATCATGTTTGAATTCACGCAACCATGTTTTAAATCACACCATGCTGCCATTAAAACTCTGCATCAACCTGCATTAACACCACACAACCACAGTTTGATCTCCCGTCGTTTGTTTTGATTTATGTTTGAATGGGCCACGTGAGTTGAAGTGGAGCCCATGGTCCACATCAGAATCTCATCGACCAATCCAGTGCTGATCACATAGAATGGATCTGACGTAGACAGCCCTAGAAATGGATGCAATAAGGCTTTGTCAAATACACTTGAAGTTTGTTTGAAGTCCGCTGAGATCCACCTCCAGCCAATGAGGGAGCGATCACATGGTTTACATGTCCAGTCAGCAGGGAAAAAATGGATGCGATAAATATCGCTCAACCATTTTGCATAAAGAGTTTTAAAATCCGCGAAAAATACATTTGCATAAGGTTTTTAAACTATAGGTTAAATGTTTAATGTTTTATGTTAAATACTCATAACGTATAAAGGTTTTAGAACCTTAGTTAAGTCTTAATATTTTCTTTTTAAAAAGCACCACGGAAAATCTCTTTTGGTTGAAGACTTAGGATATATATATGTTTTAATATATATATATATATATGTTTTTATAACAAACTCTGACTTTAATATATATATATATATATATATATATATATATATATATATATATATATATTAAAGTCAGAGTTTGTTATAAAAAGGCGACAGAGCATTTGTAAAGCAATGGACTATGTATTTTTTTGGAAAAATCCTAAAGGCAGAGAGCATTATATGTGCATTTCAATTACTGTGTGTGTGTGCCATTTTGAAGACAGAGAGTGACAGTGAAGAAAAATTTGCAGCACTGTGTGTGAAGCAGTTAATCCTTTTGAAAGGCCAGAACATCAGTTCTATGGAAAAAATGTAATAGTTTTTCAAGGTTAATGAAATAGTTTTTTTTTGCCAACTCTGTCCACCATATTTTATTAAATCTCTACGTTGAAGGAAGAGGAAATTTTATCTCTATGTGTGTTTGAAATAATCAGAAATTTCAACAAGCTTCCCTTTCCTAGCATGGTCCTTGAACTGAGAGGAGTATGAGTGGAAATTTCCAATATACTTGAGTTTTTTTATATTTCTGTAGAAGAGAGTGGCCAGAATGTTTTGTTAATAAATCTTGAATGATAGAATCAACTCGTCTATTAATTCAAATATGGTTTTCTATAGGTATTTTTTGGCCAAAAACTTGGGGATATTGTTGGTGTCTCCATGGGAAGTTTCAAAATAGACATATAGTCTGTTGGGTTGAGTCGAGGCTATTACATAAGAAAAATGTTGATTGAATACTGCAAACTCACTCACCAAAGTGTTATATACTAGAACCACCTTAGATCTGAAGCCATTCATGACAGCTTGAGACATGTCGGGACCCCAAAGGAAGTCGCTTGTTGAGAAAATCCATTCATGAGTGCAGGACTCATGGACATGTTATCAGACCCAAAATTTTTCTCTTGTATGGCCTGAAATGAGTGCCCTCGGTTCGGATCCACATACTTTGCCTCATCTTTAAAGAAAAGCATTGCATAATTGTGATCGGTGGTGGATATATATTCCACTCCTGGCCAGTGATCCCATCAATTTGTGGATTGAGCTGCTTCATCCAACCCAACATGTGGTCTAAAGGTCAATTCTCCATAACAAGAATGACAATTATTGTCTTTATGGGGGTGTTAATGCTATAATTCCCTACACAAACCATACCCAACATGCAACAAATAATTGAAGTCAATGCCGCCCATCTCGACATCTCCTTGTAGCTCTTCCATTTCATCTCTTTGTTCAGCTGGAACTAATTTTGAGTTAGACTCATTTATTTTTCTAAGATTATTTAGTGGAGGTATGTATTTACAAAGGGGGAGCAGGTGGAGATGTGAGGAGGAAAGATGTGTGACACTAGTAGGAAAGAAGAAATGTTAATGGGACCCTAACTTGGGACCTATCAGTTGCAAATTTTGTCCAAGCATGCCTTCAGCACTCCATGAATCAATCAAATAGTGAGTAAAACAGTGAGTCAATCATGTGCATAAATGTCTTTATTTTTTTATATCAGTGGACTGGCAAAGGCTGCACCCACAATACTATTTTTTATTTTTATTTTTTAAAATAAATGTATGTTTTAGGCTTTGGAGGGTATGTAATTATAAATAATTTATGTATGAGAAGATGTTTCAAAATTCATTTTAGTTTTAAAAGATGTAAAATAATGTTAAGAGAGAGAGAGGTGGCACTTAAAGTTTGGTAGTGCACAAATGTTTGTTGAGGCAATTTTTTCTTAATCATGTATTGTGGTGTAAGGTTTATTGACAAAGTTATAAACATTAAATATGTACATTTATTTATCAAAACTACATCTCTCTCATATTAGACAACAGA
Organism: Pinus albicaulis; assembly: GCA_034641835.2. Classification (NCBI taxonomy): domain Eukaryota; kingdom Viridiplantae; phylum Streptophyta; class Pinopsida; order Pinales; family Pinaceae; genus Pinus; species Pinus albicaulis. The sequence goes on from JAXQQM020073677.1 coordinate 78,680, forward strand.
GAACCTATCGGGTGATATTTATATGTGTGTGTGTGTGTGTGTGTGTGTGTGTGTGTAAGGTTTATTAACAAAACTATAAATACTAAATGTGTACATTTATTTATCAACACTACAATATCTCTCTCATAGTAGGCTATAGAGCACATATGGGGCTATATATATATATATATATATATATATATATATATATTAAATTTTTCATTCAATAATATATATTAGTGAATGATAGAATAATTTCTTGTTAATTTGACTAGTATAAGCATATTGAATGAATGGATTTACAATGATGCAATTTTGATTATTTTTTCGATAATTAGGTAACTGTATAGGTTTTGTTTTTTATGTAATTCTTCTAGAAGAAAGCTGCGTATATTTTTGGAACGTTTGATGCTTTGAGAGGACACTTGATGGCATGCCTTCTTCCTAAACCCACATTAACACTCATATAACAAAGCATCTCCAGTTTTCAGTCCAAACAAATTCACTTATGGGCAACTCAATTAAGTACGTGGAAGCTATCTTTTTCTTTCATGGTTTTCGCACTTCTTTTGCATATAAAACGCTCACCCAGTTCTATTCTTAATTGGGTAGCTTATTTTAAGTGGTGGAACCCTTCGAACTTATGGTCCGACCAAAGTATAAAATCTCACCGCATACACTATGCTATTCCGATTACTATCCAAACAAAACCTAACCCGAAATTATACCAACCAACCCAACTACCTACTTGATAATTTCTAGGCCCCACAACGCGTCATTCACATTCATTTCATATGAACCCTTCAACCAATATCACGTTTGAAATCAATGAATCAGCCAAATCTTTTATTCATTGGTCAATATTTCATCAATCAACCATACCTTATTGTTTCATGCCCAAATATTAATACAATAACTAAACGGGCCTAGTGTTCTTACCTTGCGTAAATTCCCTCACAAATCGATGATGCGAACGCCCCCTGATCTCCCGTCCTCAATATCGAACATCATTCACATTTTTTTTCTACCAAGGGTTAACACACAAATAAATTGCGAAATGCGCAGTATTTTAAAACAGCCTTATGCCACCTTCCTTATGCCAAGCACTATAGCATTTATTTTACGAAATCCGCTTACCGTTTATTTTCAATGCAAAACCCACTTAAGGTTTTCAAAAGCCACCTTGGCGTTTAACTACTCGGGTTCCAACCAGACTATGGTTCCATTCTTCGCTTCACTTCAAACAGAGATTACCTCTCTGTGTGCACTCTTCCACTGCACCACTCATGTTTCATCCACGGTTAATGCTTCCTTTCTACATCTATTGTCCGAGCATGATCAGACCATATCCGCATGCCCATTCAAATTGCGCTTGTGAACTTACGCTCTTTTCTTTGACTTCGAACTCTGCAATGTTCCCATAGTTCTGATCCTCATCGAATTTGGGCATTCTTTCCAACAACGCCTTCACAATCTCCCACTTGAATAATTGTTTCGAATTCACTGGTATATAATCATAGTTTGAATCTGCGTGCCTTCTCTAACATATGCAACTTTTATTGCATTCAATTAAAAACACAAATCGACATTAAAATCGATCCTCCCTTCACATGTAGAGCCTTATTTATTGTAAAGTTTATCGTATACTTATTCACTGAAACCCAACAGTCTTCACACAGTTATTCAATCAAGGAATACATATATGTTTCACATAGATCCACCATTTCAATCCTGGACACAAAACTTCATCATACACATAATTCAGAATAAGTCCCTTCATAAATAAACATGAAATCAAATACAGAACATTTATTGATTCTGGCCTGATCTTCTTTTCGATGGCCCTCCTACCTCACTACTCTGCTTCTACAGATCTCCATGTCTGTGCAGTTCTATTCCACAGAGGCTTATTTATACAAATTAACAAAAATTGTTTCATCTTCCCTTAACACTCAACAAAACTGTGAAATTCCTACAGTTCTAAATTTATCCTAATCCCCAGATAAACTGAAACCGACTATCTCTTCATATGCCCACTAATCATTCTAGGGCAATTAAAATTCTCCACATTTAACTAACATAAATAAAAACCCACTAACTTCACTACATAAAATCTAACTCTTTTGAAAACTAGAAACCCCTAAGTCTAACAAAAATGCATGGAAATTCTTTTAACCTAATGCCCCTGCATCAGACTCCCTAGGTTAAAAAGATTCATTATCTCCTGATCATGTGCTTTCATCCTTGTCTTCCTGGATCCCACACTTTATTCTGTAGCTGGTCATTTGCTGCAACATTCTTCTGTACTTCACCAAGCTTCCATATCTTATTCTGCATCTTTCCACTTGCTAATATTTCACAGTCTGTGACTTTCTTTCCCTTGCTGCTGTTGTTTCTCTGCTTTCTTGTTGTTGTCTTCCTCTGAGACACTTTCACCATCAGATTTCTCATAAATTCAATTTCCCTGTGTAATATGTCTTCTGATTGCTGGTTACTGCTCCCTCTTGTTTGCTGAACTTCTACTTCCGCTTCTGCTTGTTGAGTTCTTATTTGTTGAACTCTTACTGTTGTTTTTTCTTGCTGGCCTCCTACACTTACTGTAGCTTCAGCCCCAGCTCTAACTGCCACCCTATCATCCATACCCTCTTGTTCTCTGCAACAGTAAAACTCTTCCTGATTGTCATCCATGACAATTTCTTCATTCTCTGACTTCATCATTTTCTTGGATTGGTATTTAAATTGCCAGTCACTGTCACCATCCCTTTTCTTCTCCTGGACTAAACATCCTTTAGTCCTTCCATCAGCACCTGCAATCATAAAACAAACATCAAAGTCACAAAATCCTTGTATCTCTTCCTCCTTTGGCAACACTTTGATTTGTTGCTCCAACATTTCTTCCAGTAATACCTCAATCTATTGCTCTGCCATTTCATTCTCTTCTCCAAATGTTTTCAGCAAACATTTCGGCCACTCATTTTGTACTTGTCTCACATCATCAGTATGCTGCAATTTGAATTCAGCATATTCTTCTTCTTCTCCTTTGAAAATATTTAGTAATTGTCCTCTATCCTCTTGATTGATTCTGCCAATCAAATCAAGTTCCTTGAGCTCCGCATTTTCATCTTCTATCAGAATAAAATTCTGATCCTCCACTGCTGTAGCAGTCCCAAAAGTCTGTCTTCCGGTCTTCTCTTTATTCATCAGAAAAATCAAATCCTTCTTGTCATTATCAGTAACAACAAGTTCCTTTACATGAGGCAGGAAAGCTTCACCTTCCCTCTTCTGCAAAAGTTCATCATCGTCCAAGACAACTCCAAAAGATGGATTGCCTTCTTCCATACCTGCCAACACAGCCAAATAATCAGTTTCAAAACCACAAGACCCAATGGCCTCAATTGATGATTCAATCACCAATTCCCTCCTCAACAATCATAAGTCTCTTCCAAGACTTAGAAAGTCTTCACTGCCTTCCTTCCTGTGTATCTTCACATTCTGCAATCCCCAATTTTGAAATTGAGGTCCTCTCTCTTGTATTGAATCCTATTGATTCAGCACAATCTCCAACAACTTAAATTCTCCATTCCATGGATTAAAATCTTCCAAAGAATTCTCCTCCTCTTTTAATTGATTGTCCAATGGTGTCAATTTTCCTCCATCACCAAAAAAATCTACATTCACAAATAAATTGTTAAAACAAAAATCATAAGGCCTCAGTGCCTTTCCTTCCTCTGCCAGCATTTCAGTATGTTGTCCTAAAATTCTTTCCTTCTCTATCAGCACATCAATATGTTGATTCCAATTCTTCAAACAATTCTCGAGACTGTCAGTTAGTCTCTCTTCTGCATCATCCTTTTCAAGGATGTCTCCATGTGCTAGTTCATAAAAATGAACCTTCTCATCTTCATTTACTTCTGCTTTTACAATCTGAACACCTTTTCTCTGTGTTTCTGTCCTCTGCTCTAGAACACTTGACCCATGCCACAAACCTGTCATCTCATTTGAGAAAACATCTTCACAATCTTCACTATCTTCCTTTCTATCACAAGTCAAGTTTCTTGCTGTCACTATCTCCCCATCTTCATCATAATAGAATTTTGATCTTCCATCTCTGCAATAACTTCAGTTATTTTTCCATCACTTTTCACTTGGCCATTCAATAAAAACATTTTTTCATTATCAACATTAATAACAAATCGATCACCATCAGACAAAACTGTCATGTCTCCATTGAAACAATCTCTTTCCTTAAACAAGGAATTTATGAATTCCTTCTACTACAGCAATTCAGTTTGATCTTCATCTGAAAGATAATCATCATATGTGACTTGGTAACCTTTTACCTTCATTTATCACACCTTCATCACATGAACTATCTTCTTCAATACACCGCATTCACACACAACTTGTCTGGCCATACACCATGCAGACCCCATGGTCTTAATTGATGATTTGATCATCAAATATTCATGCTCGCTCCAAGTATTCTGTACATTTTGTGATCCAATAGGTCCCCTCTCAAATTATCCTTCTGAGCCGTCCATTTGGCTCAGCTTCAATTTCCAAATCTTCGGCCATCATCATGAGGCAAATCTCCTCTTCTTCCAGCTATATTGGAAAAGAGAAAAACTCTTCCCCAAGCCGTGCATTGACATTTTACGACATATGTGGTTTCCTGTCTCCTTTTCCTCCCTTAGTCGACAACATCGCCAGTCTTCTCCACATGTTCTTCCCGCAAACATACAAAATTTGTCGCGATGTAAATTCATTTGACCCTTAGGCCCTCACTTGAAGCTCGAGTCTTCAAGTCCTTCTCCGAGACACTCGGTCATCTCCGAGTAATCTCTCTTTCACTGAGCACTTATCATTTTCTCTCTTCATATGTAGCCTATTGCCACTTACCCACATTCCTCTTCATGAGCCGCAATTTTTGGCTTTCCTCTATCCTCTTTTCCGACTTTATTAAACTTCTCTATGATCTCAACTACCTCTTTCCAATATTCTTCATCAAAGTGAGGTTTCTTTCGTCATGCCATTTGCCTTGGCGTCTTCCCTCACTCTTTTGTTGTGGCCTCTCGCAGCCTCTCGCACTCTACGTGGCTATCGCGTAGGCCATTTTCTCCTCCATGGGTTCCTCGCTCACAAGCTGCACTAAGCCTCTCGCGCAACAAGCTCTCTTACTGCCGCGACTTACCTCACCAATCCCTTCCTCCAGGATGCGGGCTTTTGGCTTAGTATTGGTTCTCTTCTTGTTGGAACCTTGAGAACTCTCTTCTCGCTCTTTCTAGGGTCACTCGCAACTTCTCAAGAAAACATCTATTCTTCTTTTCATCCAACCTCTCGTTGGGAATTCTCCGTGATTACACCGCACACCCTTTCTTCTTCCCTCGAGAATCCATTGTTGGACTCTTTCATCACTTCTCTCTCAAAGCTACGATCTAACGCCTGCGAGATTCTCCTCAATTGTCCTGCACCGCATTCGCGTAGACAATATCTTTACGCAAATAGGTCAAACACCGCTCATCAACTCACCTTGCGGAGTTTTTTCAACACTATTTTGCAATTTCTCCTGCAAATTTCTTCCACGTCACTCTACTGCACCGCAGCATCGTCCGTCGTATTCAAATTTGATCTCTTTTGTCATCACTTCATACCCGTGTTCACATCTTGTAAACAAACTCCTGCAGTCGGTCACCCCAGCTTGCCTTCAACTTCATGGATTCTCGGGAAATATCGAATTATCAACCTCCTCGTATGCTTACTCAAACACACGCAGCTTTCTTGTCAAAATCGCAGTTTGGAAACCACCCTTTCTTCTCGCTTCGTACATATGCTTTTCGTAAATAAATTTTCAAAGAGCTACTTTGCAGATTCTAGCTCGATGCCACATGATGGCATGCCTTCTTCATAAACCCACATTAACACTCATATAACAAAGCATCTCCAGGTTTCGCCTAAGAAATTCACTACGGGAAAACTCAGTCAGGCACACGGAAGCTATGTTTTTCTTACATGGTTCTCGACCGCTTTTTGCACATAAAAACGCCTGCACCAGTTTCTCTATTCTTAATTGGGTAAATTATTTTAAGTGGTGGAACCCTTCGAACTTATGGTTCCGAGCATAGCATAAACCCTTCACCTTTGCATACACTATTGTCTTCCATTTAATATCCAAACAAAACCTCACCCGAAATTATACCAACCAACAGTACCTACTTGATACTGCATAGGCTCCACGCGCATGAGATTCACATTCATTTCATATGAACCCTTTAACCAATATCACTTTTGAAATCAATGAATCAACCAAATGTTTGTTCATTGGTCAATATTTCATCGATCAACAATACCTTACTCGCTTTCCATGCCCAAATATTAATACAATAACTCAATGGTGCCCGTTGATTTCTTACTCTTGCTGCTTCATTCCCTCACAACTCGATGATGCGAGCGCCCCTTGATCTCTCCTATGTCCTCAAGATCAAACATCATTCATTTTTTTCTCACCGAGATTGGCATGCAAATAAATTGCGAAAATGGGCGGTATTTTAAAACTTCCTTATGCGACGTGCTCATGTGCCAAGTGCTATCACATTTTCTAGGAAATCTTACGCGTTTACCGTTTACGTGCAATGTGAAAACCCACTGGAGCTTTTCTAAAACCACCTTGGAGGTTTAACTACTCGGGTTCCAACCAAACTATGGTTCCATTCTTTTCGCTTCACTTCAAAGCAGCAGATTACCTCTTTGTGTGCGCTCTTCCACCTTTGTGCCACTCGCGTTTCATCCGCATGTTTAATCGCCTCCTCTCACATCTATTAAAACCGAGCATGACGGAGCCATCTCCGCATGCCCATTCGAGTGTGCTTGTGAACTTACGCCTCCTTTTCTTCGACTTCGAACTCGCAATGTTACCGGAGTTCGAGTCCTCATCGACTTTGGAATGTACTTCTTTCCAATAGCGCTTCACAATCTCCCACGCTGAATAATTGTTTTGAATTCACTAAGTAGATAATCATAGTTCGAATACGCTTTGTGCCTTCTCTCAACATATGTAAACTTTTATTGCAATCGATTCAAAACAAAAATCAGCACCAGTAAAATCGATCCTCCCTTCACATGTAGATCCTTATTTATTGTAAAGTTTATCATATACTTATTCACCGAAACCCAACATTATTCACTCATTTATTCAATCAAGGAATACATATATGTTTCACACACGGATCCACCATTTCAATCTTGGACACTGAGATATTCATCATACACATAATTCATAATAAGTCCCATGCATAAATAAACATGAAATCAAACACAGAAGAATTTCTGGATTCTAGCCTCGAGTATTCTTTTTCGATGGCCCTCCTACCTCATTACTCTTCTTCTACGGATCTCTAGGTCTATGCAGGTCTATGCCACAAAGGCTTATTTATGCAAATTAAAAAAATTGTTTCATCTTCCCTTAATGCTTAGCAAAACTTTGAAATTCCTACGGACAGTTTCTAAAGTTTAGCCTAATCCCCGGATAAATCTGAAATACGACTATCTCTTCATATGCGCACTAATCATTCGAGGGACAGGCTACACTCTACATTTAACTAAAAATAAATAAAAACCCACTAACTTCTACTACATAAAATCTAACTCTTTTGGAAAACTAGAAACCTAAGTCTAACAAAATGCATGGAAATTGTTTTAGCCTAATGCCCACTGCATCGAGGACTCAGTTAAAAAGATTCATGATCTCCCGATCATGTTCTTTCATCTTTGATCTTCCTATGTCCCACAATTTATTCTCGTGGCTGATCATCCGTCGCAACATTCTTATGTACTTCCACCGGAGCCTCCACCTGCTTATTCTACATATTTCCACTTACATAACCTTTCAGCAGTCCGTGTCCGTCTTTCCCCTTTGCTACTGTTGTTTCTCTCGCTTTCTTGCATGTCGTCTTCCTGCGAGACACTTTCACCATCATCTTTCTCATAAATTCAATTTCCTCGTCTAATATGTCTTCCGATCGTTGTAGTTACTACTCCTCCGTCTTGTCTGTTTGAACTTCTACTTCTCGCTTCTACTTTTTGAGTTCTTATTTGCTTCCGAACTCTTACCGTCGTTTTGCTTTCTTGTTGGGCTCCTACATATACCGTGGCTTGTACAACTCTAGCTCCACACCCTATCATCCATACCCTATTTTTTTCACCGCAGCATGTGAAAACTTCTTCCGATTGTCATCCGCGAGCAATTTCTTCATTCTCCGACTTCGACAGGTTTCTTGGATCGATATTTAAATTTCCAGTCCACAGTACCACCATCCCTTTTCTTCTCCTAGAAATAAACATCCTTTAGTCCTTCCATCATTTGACTCGCAATCATAAAACAAACATCGAAAGTCACCAAAATCATTGTGTCTCTTCCTCCTTTGGAAACAATTCGGTTGTTGCTCCAACATTTCTTCCAATGACACCCTCCAACTGGCCGTCTGGCCATTTCATTCTCTTTCTCCAAATGTTTTTCGTGCAAGCTTATTTTTTGCCACTCATTTTGTACTTGCTTCACATCATTAGTATGCCGCAATGTTGAATTCAAAGTAGATATTCTTCTTCTTCTCCTTTAACAATCTTCGATGAATTTTCCTCTATCCTCTTGATTGATTCTCGCCAATCAAATCAGGTTCCTTGAGCTCCGCACATTTTTCATCTTCTATCGTAATAAAATTCTGATCCTCCATCATCTGTATGCAAAAGTACGCATGCAGGTATTTTCTTTATTCATCAAATAAATCATCTCCCTTCTTGTCATTATCGCGCAATAATTCTCCTTTACATGCACTGCAGGAAAGCCTCAATCCTCTCCCTCTTCTCGCAGAGCTCGCTCATCATCGCTCAGAGACAACTCCAAAAGATTGATTGTCTTCTCGCGATACCCGCCAACACGGCCAAATAATCGGCCCAAAAACCACGGGGCCCGATGGCCTCAATTGATGGATTTCACTAGTCACCAATTTCCTCCTCACAGAATCCTAAGTCTCTTCGAGACTTAGAAAATCTTCACTATCTTCCTTCATGTGTATCTTCGTGCCAATCCTCGATTTTGAGTAGGGTCCTCTCTCTTGTATTGAATCCTGTTGATTCGGCATAATCTCCGACAACTTAAATTCTCCATTCCATGGATTAAAATCTTCTAAAATTCTCTTCCTCTTTTAATTGGTTGTCCAATGGTGTCAATTTTCCTCTATCACAAAAAATCTGAACTCACAAAGCAATTGTTAAAACAAAAATCATAAAACTCGGTACCTTTCCTTCTCTGCCCGGCATTTCGGTGTATTTGTCTTGAAGTCTTTCCTTCTCTAATAGCACATCGTTATCTTTGATTCAATTAAATAATTCTAGGGGCATCGATTAGTCTCTCTCCTCGCATCATCCTTTTCAAGGATGTCTCCATGAAGCTAGTTCATAAAAATGAACCTTCTCATCTTCATTCACTTCTTCTTTTACAATCGAACACCTTTTCTCGTATTTTGTCTCTTGCTCCAGAACACTTGACCCATGCCACAAACCCATAATCTCATACGAAAGAAAACATCTTCACAATCTTCACTATCTTCCTTTATATCACAAGTCAAGTTTCCCTCTCACTTTCTCTTCCTCTTTCATCGAATAGAATTAAACCATCTCTTGTAATAAATTTAGTTATACGATTTCATCACTTTTCACTTGGCCATTTAATAAAAACAATTTTCATTATCGACGTATGTAAATCGATCACCATCGGAAAAAGCTGTCATGTCTCCATTGAAACAATCTCTTTCCTTAAACAAGGAATTAATGAATTCCTCCTAGCTGTGTAATTTAGTTTGATATTCTACATCGAAAGATAATCATCTCATGTGTGACTTATTAACCTTCACCTTCATTTATCTCTGACGACTTCATCACCTTCGAACTATCTTCTTCAATACACCATTCACACACAACATGGGTTGTAAAACCATGAACCCCATGGTCTCAATTGATAAATTTGATCATCGAATATTCATCTTTGCTCAAGTATTCTATACATTTTGGAAATTATTTAATGGTCCCTCTTGGGTATCCTTGGTACATCACATTTATTTGCTCAAGATTCGACTTTCTGGCCATCATCATAAGTTAAATCTCTCTTGCATCCAATATGTTGGAACACAAAACTCTTCCCCTATTGTGCATGGACATTAGCATATCTAGTTGTCTCCTTTTCCTCCTTAGTGACAACATCGACAAGTTTGTTCTTCTCCACATGTTCTTCCTGCAAACATATAAAAATTTTCAAATTTAAAGTCCTTTGACCCCTTGGTCCCACTTGAAGTTTTAGTCTTCAAGTCCTTCTCCAGATACTCAATCATTCTGAGTAAGCTCTCCTTCAGCTGAGCATTCGTCATTTTCTCTTTCTTCATTTGTAGCCTCTGCCACTTTACCTTCTTCTTCATGAGCCAACCAATTCTTTGGATTTCCTCTCTCTTTTATAGTTATTTAAATTTCTCTATGATCTCATCTACCTCTTCCAATATTATTCATCGGTGAGTTTCCTCTTCTGTACTGACATCTTCCCTCACTCTTCTATTGTGGCCCCTCTTAGAACCTCTGCAATATCTACTATGGCTATCAGTAGCCATTTTCTCCTCCATGAGTTCTTCACTCACAAGCTACACTAAGCCTCTACAATAGCAAGCCCTCTTGCTGCAACTTACCTCACCAATCCCTTCCTCCAGTTCTGGATTTTGGAAAGTACTGGTCCCCTATCTGCTGGAACCTTCTGAAAACTCTCTTATGCTCTCTCTAGGCTACACTCAGCAACTTCTCTCAAGAACACATTTGTTCTTCTTTCATCCAACCTCTGTTGGGAATCCTCTAGGTTCTGCCACACTTCTTCTTCACTAAGAATCCCTTGTTGGACTCTTCTATCACTGCTCTCAAAGCTTCTAGACGCAGCATTTGGTCTCTCAATTTTCTACGCAATCTGCAAATTCTATGGACAATATCATTCTGCAGCTTGAGTCAAACTGCGCTCATCAACTCACCTTCAGAGTTTGTTCAACACTATTTGCAATTGCTTCTGCAAATTTCTCCCAATGCTCTGCTGCACTGCACATTGTCCTGTCAAATTCAAATCTAATCTCTTTGTCATCACTTCATACCTGTGTTCACATCTTCAGAAAAAATCCTGGCAATCTTCAAAATACTTGCCTTCAACTTCAGATTCTGGAAATCTGAATTATCAACCTCCACTGTATGCTCACTCAAACCTGCAATTTCTATCAAACGAATTTGAAAACCAACTTTCTTCACTGCTTCAGTACACATGCATTTCAGAAATAAATTTTCAAAGAGCTATTTCAATTCTAGCTCTGATACCACATGATGGCATGCCTTCTTCCTAAACCCACATTAAGACTCATATAACAAATCATCTCCCATTCGATAATTGCTAGCTAGGTGAGTGAAGGATCGATGGAACACGCTAGGTTTCACTTCATTTCTGCGGGTTGAACCGTCAAGGTTAGCGATGATCCTGCACCCGATGCAGCTTCACCTGTAGCCGTCGCTTCCGGCTCAGATCTGGCCGCGTTTCACTTCGGCCCTTGCTTGCTCGGAGCTCACAGTTTCGCCAATGAACCCAGCATAAAGAACTCTACAGTCAACTCCTCTGCTGGTGTCGCCGTCATGTCAGATCCACCATGGGGTTTGCAATCAGGGAGAGCGAAGACCTCAAAGCCAGATCGATGGAGTGGCTCACACGCTGGCGATTTGGGGTTTTCCAAATCTAATAAAATGCTTGCGGACCTTGCCCCAGGAAAATCATGCAGCGGCATAGTGGATCGGATCTCTCAAAAACCGATCCGTCTCCAATCTGTCTTAGATCCGCCCAGGAGGGGTTCACTACAGGATGGCGAGGCTGTGAAGGCACTAACAGAAAAATCGCATTTTGAATCCCATTCTCTAGGTAAGATCTCTTTCCCACTGAACTCTCCTCCGTTTCAAATTTTTATCAAACCTCCGGTGGGTCAGTCACATTTAACCTAGGTAAATGAGGATACCTCTATTCTGCAACTCAAGCATCAAATCTAGGGCTTGATGGGGTACCCAGTACCGATCCAACATCTGGTCAACGGGCACATCTCTCTCCAGGATTGCAGGCTTGTAAAGGATTACGCCATAAAAGCAGAGATGACCATTACCCTAAATCTGCGACTGCGAGGGGGTGCTGTGAACCAGAGTATGCCAAGATCTGCAGGAGGAGAAAAAGAGAAAATGCCCATCATCCATCAAAAAACAAATGGAGGCCACTCCTACAAAAATATCCTACAGGGGAAAAAAGTGGTCAGCTCAGCTCTAGAACATGCTGGAAATACTCCGAGGCCCTACATAGTTGAACAACAAGATCAAACCCCAGCTCTAAAAATCAATAGTCCTGCAACAGAGGAGCATATAAAGACATATGAAGCCCAGGCACTAATATGCCGCTTCAATTGCTTCTGGCCCAAACCCATGGACCTTTTTCATTGGATTTTTACCCAATGGTCTCTGGAATGTGAAATACATCTCTACTCTAAGGGATTTTTCATTGTTAAATTTCAAACCTCGGAGGAGAGGGATATTATAATCAGAGAGGGGCCTTGGTTCTGGGGGTCCACGAAGTTGTTTATCACTCCATGGTTTCCGGTTGCGAACTGACTCTTACTTAGCCGGTCTCCGGGACTACCGGTGTGGGTGAGACTTCATTCTCTTCATTGGGCAAAAAGGTTCTCGAGAGCATTGGGAACAGTCTTGGGCGATACATTAAAACAGACACGGAAAGATTGGAAAATCGAATCTTCACTTTTGCCCGGATCTGCGTGGAAGTAGATTTAAGCAAAGGTTTACCGAAGAATATTATGTTGATTTATAAGCAACAAAATTGGTTGCAATCATTAGATTACGAGAACACTGCATTCAGATGCAGGAACTGCAGGATGACAGGACACCTTCAAAATACATGCCCAGAAATGAAGAAAGCAAAGAACAAAAAGAAACCGAACAGGAAGTCGAGGAAAGGTTGGCAGTTTCCCACTCCTGATTCAGAGGAGGATGAGTCAGAAGAAGAAGAGGACTTAGCTCCTTCAGAAAATAAGCAGCCAACACAAGAACCAGAGGTACAAACAAAGGACATGACTGCACTTGTGGACCCACATCTCCAGATGAACCAATCAGAAAGGAATGTCGTTAACACGAGCAGCAGAGGGATTAAAAGACACCATACATCAGAGACTTCAGATTCGGACAAGGAGATAAGAACCCAAAGTGCAGAAAATCAGATTGTCCTTGCCACTTGTGAGCCATCGCAGGGCGAATGGCGCAAGGTTGAGAAGAAGAAAGGGAGAAAAACCGGATAGTGGGATACTTTCCCCACGATCTAGTTGCTTCCAGTTTTTCTGTCTCTCTCTCTCTTTTCTCTTTTCTCTTTCTTTTTTCATTCATTTTTTTTGAATGCAAGGTAGCCTCGCTACAACGCATTGTGTGCGAGAGCACATGAGCCCAATGGGCAATTTCTGAAAATTCTTCAATGCATATGCTATGTGCAACTTTTCATTTATATAAATAAAAGGTTACCGATTTTTTCTGCGAAAAAAAATAAATAAATAAACAAACAAAGCATCTCCAGTTTTCAGTCCAAAAAAATTCACTTATGGGAAACTCAATTAGGTACGCGGAAGCTATCTTTTTCTTTCATGGTTTCCACACTTCTTTTGCATATAAAACGCTCACCCAGTTCTATTCTTAATTGGGTAAATTATTTTAAATGGTGGAACCCTTCAAACTTATGATTCGACCAAAGTATAAACTCTCACCGCATAAACTATGCTCTTCCGTTTACTATCCAAAAAAAACCTCACCCAGAATTATACCAACCAACCCAACTTCCTAATTGATAAATGCTATGCCCCTCAACGCGGCATTCACATTCATTCCTATGAACCCTTTAACCAATATCGCATTTGAAATCAATGAATCAACCAAATCTTTTATTCATTGGTCAATATTTCATCAATCAACCATACCTTATCGTTTCATGCCCAAATATTAATGCAATAACTCAACGGGCCCAGCATTCTTACCTTGCATTAATTCCCTCGCAACTCGATGATGCGAACGCCCCTTGATCTCCCGTCCTCAAGATCGAACGCCATTCGCATTTTTTTTCCAACTGAGGGTTAACACGCAAATAAATTGCGAAATGGGCAGTATTTTAAAACCTCCTTATGCCACGTGCCTTATGCCAAGCACTATCACATTTCTTTTAGGAAATCCGCTTACTGTTTATTTGCAATGCGAAACCCACTTAAGGTTTTCAAAACCCACCTTGGCGTTTAACTACTCGGGTTCCAACCAGACTATGGTTCCATTCTTCGATTCACTTCAAACAGAGATTAACTCTCTCTGTGCACTCTTCCACTGCGCCACTCGCGTTTCATCCACGGTTAATGATTCCTCTCTACATATATTGTCTAAGCATGACCAGGCCATCTCCGCATGCCCATACAAATTGCGCTTGTGAACTTACGCTCCTTTCTTTGACTTCGAACTCTGCAATGTTACCAGACTTCTGATCCTCATCGAATTTGGTTATTCTTTCCACCAGCGCCTTCATAATCTCCCACTTGAATAATTGTTTCTAATTCACTGGTAGATAATCATAGTTCGAATAGGCGTGCCTTCTCTAACATATGCAAACTTTTATTTCATTCGATTCAAAACACAAATCGAACATTAAAATCGATCCTCCCTTCACATGTAGAGACTTATTTATTGTAAGGTTTATCGTATACTTATTCACCGAAACCCAACATTCTTCACACAGTCATCAAGGAATACATATATGTTTCACACAGATCCACTATTTCAATCCTGGACACAGAACTTCATCATACACATAATTCAAAATAAGTTCCTTCATAAATAAACATGAAATCAAATACAAAAAATTTCTTGATTCTGGCCAGATCTTCAATCCGATGGCCTTCCACTCTCCCTACCTTGCCTCTCTGGCTCGCTAGCTCTATGCAGCCCTATGCAGCCCTATGCAGGGCTATGTTGGTCTCTCTGCTCAATGCCACAAAGGCTTATTTATACAAATTAACAATAATTGTTTCATCTTCCCTTAACGCTTAACAAAACTCTTGAATTCCTACAGTTCTAAATTTAGCCTAATCCCCAGATAAACTGAAACTGACTATCTCTTCATATGCCCACTAATCATTCGAGGCCAGTTACAATTCTCCACATTTAACTAAAATAAATTAAAACCCACTAAATTCTTGAAAACTAGAAACCCCTAAGTCTAACAAAATTCATGGAAATTGTTTTAGCCTAATGCCCCTGCATCAGACTCCCCAGGTTAAAATGATTCATGATCTCCTCGTCATGTGCTTTCAGTCTTGTCCTCCTGGGTCCCACACTTTGTTCTATGGTGACCATCTACTTTGCCCAACATTCTTTAATACTTCATGACTTCCATATCTTATTCTGTCTTTCACTTACTAAGCTTTCACGGTTGTTGTCTTTCCTTGTTGTTGCTATTTCTCTGCTTTCTTGTTACTGTATCATCCTGCGGAACACTTTCACCATCAGTTTTCTCATAATTCAATTTCCTGTCTAATATGTATTTCGATTCTTTGATTCTTTGTCCCTCTTGTTTAGCTGACTTCTATACCCATACCTTGTTGAGTTCTTATTTGTTGAACTCTTCTTGCTTTGCTTTCTTCTTTGAGGCTCCTACTACACTTCTGTAACTTCAACTAACTCTAATTGCCACCCTATCTCCATACCCTCTTGTTCTCTGCAACAGTAAAACTCTTCCTGATTGTCATCCATGACAATTTCTTCATTCTCTGACTTCATCATTTTCTTGGATTGGTATTTAAATTGCCAGTCACTGTCACCATCCCTTTTCTTCTCCTGGACTAAACATCCTTTAGTCCTTCCATCAGCACCTGCAATCATAAAACAAACATCAAAGTCACAAAATCCTTGTATCTCTTCCTCCTTTGGCAACACTTTGATTTGTTGCTCCAACATTTCTTCCAGTAATACCTCAATCTATTGCTCTGCCATTTCATTCTCTTCTCCAAATGTTTTCAGCAAACATTTCGGCCACTCATTTTGTACTTGTCTCACATCATCAGTATGCTGCAATTTGAATTCAGCATATTCTTCTTCTTCTCCTTTGAAAATATTTAGTAATTGTCCTCTATCCTCTTGATTGATTCTGCCAATCAAATCAAGTTCCTTGAGCTCCGCATTTTCATCTTCTATCAGAATAAAATTCTGATCCTCCACTGCTGTAGCAGTCCCAAAAGTCTGTCTTCCGGTCTTCTCTTTATTCATCAGAAAAATCAAATCCTTCTTGTCATTATCAGTAACAACAAGTTCCTTTACATGAGGCAGGAAAGCTTCACCTTCCCTCTTCTGCAAAAGTTCATCATCGTCCAAGACAACTCCAAAAGATGGATTGCCTTCTTCCATACCTGCCAACACAGCCAAATAATCAGTTTCAAAACCACAAGACCCAATGGCCTCAATTGATGATTCAATCACCAATTCCCTCCTCAACAATCATAAGTCTCTTCCAAGACTTAGAAAGTCTTCACTGCCTTCCTTCCTGTGTATCTTCACATTCTGCAATCCCCAATTTTGAAATTGAGGTCCTCTCTCTTGTATTGAATCCTATTGATTCAGCACAATCTCCAACAACTTAAATTCTCCATTCCATGGATTAAAATCTTCCAAAGAATTCTCCTCCTCTTTTAATTGATTGTCCAATGGTGTCAATTTTCCTCCATCACCAAAAAAATCTACATTCACAAATAAATTGTTAAAACAAAAATCATAAGGCCTCAGTGCCTTTCCTTCCTCTGCCAGCATTTCAGTATGTTGTCCTAAAATTCTTTCCTTCTCTATCAGCACATCAATATGTTGATTCCAATTCTTCAAACAATTCTCGAGACTGTCAGTTAGTCTCTCTTCTGCATCATCCTTTTCAAGGATGTCTCCATGTGCTAGTTCATAAAAATGAACCTTCTCATCTTCATTTACTTCTGCTTTTACAATCTGAACACCTTTTCTCTGTGTTTCTGTCCTCTGCTCTAGAACACTTGACCCATGCCACAAACCTGTCATCTCATTTGAGAAAACATCTTCACAATCTTCACTATCTTCCTTTCTATCACAAGTCAAGTTTCTTGCTGTCACTATCTCCCCATCTTCATCATAATAGAATTTTGATCTTCCATCTCTGCAATAACTTCAGTTATTTTTCCATCACTTTTCACTTGGCCATTCAATAAAAACATTTTTTCATTATCAACATTAATAACAAATCGATCACCAAGACAAAACTGTCATGTCTCCATTGAAACAATCTCTTTCCTTAAACAAGGAATTTATGAATTCCTTCTACTACAGCAATTCAGTTTGATCTTCATCTGAAAGATAATCATCATATGTGACTTGGTAACCTTCAATTTCATTTATCACAGCTTCAACACTCCACCCATCATTAGGGAGACATGAATTTTTTTTTGAAATTTAAGTTCAAAGCTTTTGGAAAATTATAGACGGTGTACATCAATATGTATTGCATCATCAACATGATTAATAATTGTGAAAACCCACACATTCAAATTGTGTATAATAAATATTAATTATTAAAGTTGTTGTTTTCTTTGATGATGTATGTGAAGGGTGTGTGATTGAGAAGTATCACTAAGCATTGTTTGAAACAAGAAAGATTGGATAACAAATATTTAAAGAAACTTTTCTAGAGTGCCCTATATTCCCTAAACAAACCATTACTACCATGTGCAAGGTACATTTTGACTTTAATTTCACTAAAGATTTTTCTAGGTGTACTTGTATGTACTTCTTGAAAAAATAAAGATCATGTATTTGAAACAATCAAAGAATGGAGGGTATTGGTGGAAAAGAAATGTGATAAACCTTTGAAAGGTTTAAGATTAGAGAGTGAAAGTGAATATATTAGCAACACCTTTGAATATTACTTGTCACATAATTTAAAATATCATTACTTTTATCATCTAATTTTTTTTCAATCACTTTTGTAATGAACAAGAACTTGTCATGAACAATTATTTATATTAGGAGAATGTATTAGAAAATATCTTAAAATAAAAATATTATTGAAATAATGTCCAAAAAAAGGAATGAAACAAAAACAAACACAAACACGAACTTTATCATTTAAATCGACAATGGATATTTATCTAATATAGAATTAGTTAACTTGATCATGGAACTGAGTGTTACAATTTTCATCATGTATATATCATAATTTTTAAATAACGAATTATAATTATGGTATTGGTAGGAGTATAGTGGAGAAAATGTTATCTAAATATAAAAAATCGTGTATTCATGTATTTTATATTTTATAATGTATGATAACTTAATAATATCATTATTTTTATCATCTAATTTTTTTCAATTACTTTGGTAATGGTTAGTGTTGTGAACCAACATTCAAAATTTATATTGAATTATTTTTTAAGTGAGGTAAACCCATTTTCATTGAAGAGGGTGCAAGCTCTATAAGATAGGAGCTTCACTACCAAAACCCTTGGCTATGATGGTGCAAGTAAGTGGTATATATTTTGTATTCAGTGAGGAGTTACACTTAGCTTCATCCATAGAGATCTCATTAACATCAACAACCACTAATCACAACTTCTCTGTGTTACCATAGAACCAGTGGTGTTGCATTAACATGGCCCACACCTCAGAGAAATATGGTCAACCACTTTAACATGGGTCATCAATTGGGGAAAGAACTCCAACTTTACATTAAACCACAACTCAACCCAACAGACTAGATTCATAGTTAGTAGTATATGATATAGTGCTTTATTACATTAGTTCAATAAGTAATTATTAGGTATTATTGTTTTACACTACTAGCTTGGGTACACTACAAGGATGGCCTTGATCTCTAATTATCAACAATATCAGGATGCAATTGAAAATGACGATTTTGATGATGAGCAGGAAGGGATTCATACATGTAGTTTAGTATTCCTTTTAACTCACACCATCGGTAGTGCAACATCCAATTGTTGCAGTTGTTGTATTCTATTTTCCATTCTTTGTTTTTCTTGTATAAAATGGTAACTCAGAAATATATAATCGATTTTAGGGAAATTTATATAGTTTTTTAATCTCATGATACATATTTTACTCTTAATGTTGATATTCACTATATTTTATGATTTACCTCTCGTGTTATTGGCCTTGATATTATTTTGCAACAAGATGAGCATATATTGATTTTTATGGGCTATCATATAACTTTCAATAGTAACTAAGCCAGAGTTCTAAATTTTGGAAAGCCATAAAAAAATATATTATTCAAAAGTTAAATTGAATTCAAAATTTGTGACTTTGATCCAATGCATAATATCGATAAGGATATTACAAATAGAAAATACATTGACTCCTTAAATGCAGAGAGTTTTTTATAGGGCTTGTTTAAGGTACTTCAATCCCTTATTAATTGAAAAATATGGATGGTAATATAAACTTTTTCATGGTCATAACCCTATAGATCAAACCCTCATATACTAAAATTCACTAAATAAAAACATATTGCATACATGTGTAATTAAATTTTCTCAATTATATATATATATATATATATATATATATATATATATATATATAATACACTAAAAAACTTAAATTTAATATAATAATTTTTTTAAATATAATAATTATGATTTTCTTGGACCTTATTTCTAAAGAGGGTGTTCAGCATGATCTAGGGCTCTGGGTAGCTGTCGAAGTGGAAGATGGGTTTGTTAGAAATCTCGAATAGCCTATGTTCAATTGATGAAACATAACTACTTGTGTAAGTATCTTCATATGTTTTTCAAACTCTCAGGTTTTTTCCTTTTGGACTATTATAACTAATTTCTATCTGTCTCTGTTTCGGGTTGTTTTCCTCCATGAGGAGGCTCAGGAGACAAGGAGAAAAAACTAAAAACTTTTTGTGCTTACAATATGAAAACTGGATCAGTGTCTACCATCCAGCTTCATTAAAAAAGGAGCTTTACCTTGGTTCAGTCCTTTTGTTACCTCCTGTTTCGGGTGTTTTCCTTTGCAAAGGAACCTGGGGGGGGAAACATGGAAACTGAGTTCATTCTCAACTAGACACTAGCAGTGAACTGTCTTTCACTTGCAGTAACTCCATATCCTCTCTGAAAAGGAAGGAAATGCAATTTTTTGAATGCATTATGCATATACTATGTAACTCTCTATGATTTTAATAGATTGTTCGATTTTTTATTTGGAAAAAAATAATTATGATTTGCTTGATTATGGAAATCCAAATACAAATTTTTCAATTTAATAAATCTATTGGTCTCTCTTTTCACTTTTTGGGGAAATTGCTAGTTTTATTTAGTCATATAAATTAAATAATTGATAAATAGAGATAGACATTCATTCATACTAGATATGCACCTAATTCCAACTCACATTGTTCAAATTTTTTGTTAATTCAGTTCAGCCATATAAATTAAATGATTGGTAAATATTTCCATTGTTATTGCGATGTGGACACCACCATATTATATATCTAAATCCACATTTTCCAACCTTTTGTTAATTCCTCCAATCATGTAAATTAAATAACTAGTAAACACATATAGACATCAATTTATAAAAATTAAATAGTTAATAAACACATATAGGTATTCATTCATGGTAGATATCAACCTAATCACTATTGTCATTTGGGTGTTAATAGTAATGCCACGTTACATTTCTAAACCCACATTTTCCAAAAAAAATTGTTAATTCTATTCAGCCATATAAATTAAATAATTGGTAAACAAAGATAATCATCAATTCATAATAGATATTAAAACATTTACTTTATGATACATCTCACATTCTCAACTTAAAAAAATCATAAAAATTAACTACATTGTAATTAATTATTTTAATTAATTATTAAAAGAATTAATATATGACTTATACATATATAAATTTAAAAAACATGTAACAAGACGATAAGCAATAAGAATTTAGCCACACTTTTGGATATAACATTTTTTAATTATGAAAATTAAAAGAGCATAACTACCTTTAAAATAAATCTCAACCTTGAGACCCTCTATCTTGACTACTACTAAAAATATTGAATATTCCATGAACATTATTGATAATTAAATTAAAATTTTAAAACCTTATATACAAATAGACACATATAACAACTTAACAATAAAAATGAAATTGATTTGAATAAATAGACTTGGAGCATAGAACATTCCATGAATAGAAAATTTGATCTTCTAACTCTATATTTGTTTTTGAACCATGGTGAATTAAATTAAAATTATTTTTTCTTTAATGATGAATGATGGTTTGCTAGTTTGGTGAATGGAGGTTATGTGATCATTTTCATTGAATTTTATGGTTGTCTAATAATATATTTGTGTGTGTATTTATTTTTCTAACAGAAAAATAAATACCTTCAATCAATTAGAAGAGAAACATATTGGTTTTGGATATTGCCTTTGATGTCAATCATAGTAGGTTAATGTTTATCCTTCCTGTTGATATTGAGGATCTTGTTGCAGTGCATGTTTAATTTGTTCAAAAAATCTGTATTAATGTTGCTCACAGAACTTCCTGCCAAAGAATGAGCATGTCTACTTAAAGCATCAGCGATTTTGTTCTCTTTTCCTTTTAAGTGTTTTATATCAAATTCAAACTCACTAAGGAAAGCTAACCACCTTTCTTGTCTAGAATTTAAGTCATATTTACTAAAGAAAATTTCAAACTAATATGATATGTCACCAAAATTAACTTCTTTCCCGATAAATAGTGCCTCCACATATTTAGAGCATGTATTACTATTGCCAATTCTAGATTATATGCAACATAATTATTTTCATGTTTTTCAACTTTATGGACTCATATACTATTACTACATTATCTTGCATCAATACACCCACAAGTCCTTCCAAACAAGCATCGGTACAAATAATAAACTCCTTATTTGGATCTGAAATTTTTAGTATAGCAGTCATTGTTAACAATTGTTTCAATTTGTCAAATATTTCTTGAAATTTGGCTGACCGTTCAAACTTTATTCCATTTTTATGCAAGGATGTAATGGGGTAAGCTAATTTTGAAAAACCTTCAACAAATCTTCTATAATATCTAGTAATCCCCATAAATTAGTGAATTGTTGACACATATTTAGGTGTGGGCCAATTCATGACAGCCTTAACCTTTCAGGGTCCATAGATAATCCTTCTTTGGAAATAATGTGTCATAGATATTAAACTATTTTATTGTAGAACTCACATTTTCTAAGTTTTGCATAAAGTTAATGTTCTCTTAAATTATGTAACACCAATCTGATATGTTCTTGGTGCTCATCCTCATTTTTAGAATAGATTAGGATGTCATCTATGAACACTAACACAAATCTGTCAAGATATTTATGAAGTACGCTATTCATTAAACACATGAAGGTTGCAGGTGCCTTAGTGATACCAAAGGGTAACACTACGAACTCATAATGTCCATATCAAGTCCTAAAAGTTGTCTTGTGAACATCTTCATATTTTATTCGCAACTAATAATAACCAGTTCTTAAATCAATTTTTGAAAATACAGTTTCTCCCCTTAGCTAATCAATCAGGTCATCAATCCGAGGTAGTGGATATTTATTTTTGATAGTTAGCTTTCTCAACTGCCTATAGTCGATGCAAATTCTGAATGCTCATATTTTTTCTTAAGAAATAGTATAGGGGCTCCCCACGGTGATACACTAGGTTTGATATAACCCTTATCTAGCAGCTCTTGTAGATGCATTTTCATCTCTAGTATCTCTTGTATACTTATTCTATATATGGCTCTAGACACAGGGGTAGCAATTGGTGTCAAATTGATAGATAAATATATGTATCTACAAGGGGTTTACTTGGGAATTTCATCCAGAAAAACATCTTGAAACTCTCATATAAACGGTAAAGTCTCTAACCTTTCTTTTTCTGTTTGTTGTTCATCCCTTTCCACATGTACAATGTATACTTGACATTCTTTTCTTGCAATCCTTTTTAACTGTAAAGTTGAGATTTTCATGATTGATATTGGTTTTGGTTTTCTTCTTATTAATTTAGGTTGTCCATTTTGGGCTACACAACTTACAATTTTCTCTAAAAAACTTATTACAACTCTCTGCTTTTCTAGCCAATCCATGCTAATTAATATATCATATGATCTTAAAGGAAGAATTTTTAAATTCACTTCCATGGAATAACATTCAATTCCACATGAAACTGTCTTAATTGGTGTGTTACTTTTCTTTTGGTACTGGTTGATAACTATACCAACCATGCATTCTGAAATTTTTATGATTGAAAGTTACATTTTTCCACAATTTGAGGGCTAATATAGCTTAAACTAGCCCCAAGATCAATTAGAACAGAAACAGATTGGTTTTGGATATTACCTTCGATATCAATCATAGTAGATTAATGTTTATCCTTCCTGTCCTCTAATGTCACACTCATTTTTGAACAACGATGGGTAGGCTTCTTTCGTAATCTCCTCATGTTCCCAAATTTCCTTTGGTTTCCCCATGTATCATGTTCCAATCAATTACATGAGAGTTATCATGGATATATTTTTTTAACAAGGACACATGAAAAAAATTTGAACTTTAATATGAATGGGAAGAGCCAACTGATATGCCACTGGACCAACTCTGTCTAAAATTTCAAAAGGCTCATAGAATCACTGTGCCAAATTGGCACAACTACCAGTTCTTATAATACTTTTTCTAGGTTTTACCCGCAAGTACACATGGTCTCTAATGATAAATTATTTATGAGTCCTCTTCCTCTATGCATAATGTTTTCACCTGTCTTGTGATTTTTTGATATTTTGTCTAATGTTTCGCACTATCTATTCCATTTCTTGCAAAGCTTCATGTCCCAATATCAACTTATCTTCCGGTTGACCCCAACTGAGTGTCATATGACACTTCCTTCCATATAAAGCTTCAAAAGGACTCATTTTGACGGAAGTTTGGTAGTTATTATTATAGGAAAATTCTACTAAGTGCAAAAAATCATCCCACTTAGTAGGCATGTCCATGACATACATTTGTAGCATATCTTCTAGGATCTAATTTTTCCTTTCTGTTTTTATATATGTTTGTGGATGATAAGCAGTATTGAAGTTTAATTGAGTCCCCATGCCCCCAAAAAAATATCTCCAAAACTTGGAGGTAAATTTATCATCTATGTCTAACACTATCATTTTTGGTATATCGTGCAATAGAAAGATTTCTTTGATGAAAATATTGGCAATCTAAGTAGTTTTGAAAGTAGACTACACTAGTGTAAAATGGGTTTCTTTAGATAAAGTTTCCACCACCACCATGATGGATTCATGTTGGGGCTTTTTTCTGGGTAACCCTGTAATAAAATCCATTGAGATTACCTCCCACTTCCATTCAGGTATAGGTAATGGATTTAGTAATCGTGTAGGATGTTGGTGTTCCACTTTTACCTATTGACAGTAAGCAATTTTCTAAATATTCTGCCACACCACTCTTCATACCTGGCCAAAATAAGTTTTTCCTTAATGTTGTTATCATCTTACGGTATCCTAGGTGACCAGCATAAGGCCTCTTGCAGTATTCATCCACTATCATGTGTTTTATCATGAACACATTACGAATGTGCAATCTTTTTCGATAGGTTAGTAATCCTTCCAAATTTTTAGCATAACCGGGACCTTATTTTTGATGTATTTTCTGTTGCATTTTTTAATATTGATAATATTATTGTAGTGCATGTTTAATGTATTCCAAAAAAATTGTATTAATGTTGCTCAAAGAACTTCCTACCAAAGAATGAGCATGTCTACTTAGAGCATCAGTGATTTTGTTCTCTTTTACTTGTAAGTGTTTTATATCAAATTAAAACTCACTAAGGAAAGCTAATCACCTTTCTTTTCTATAATTTAGGTTAGTTTTACTAAATAAATATTTCAAACTAATATGATATGTCACCCAAATTAACTTATTTCCTGATAAATAGTGACTCTGCATTGTTAGAGCATGTATCACTGCTGCCAATTCTAGATTACATACAGCATAATTATTGATCAAGAGTTCATAAATTTTGCTCAAAATTCAAAGTTACAGGATTGGGTTGAAACTAGGACGGTTGTGTAGTTATCGTCCTCCTGATTCCAGCATCGCGAACAGTTAAAAAAACCGATGTTGTATGAAGAGAAATCGACTAAAGATAGAAATACTAAGAAGAATTCCAAGAGAGGAACAGATGGTCATGATTAAATCACAGATCTAAGGGAAAAATATGAATGGTCATGATGACTTCACAACTCTGATAGAATGATATGTGATGAATTGGCGGAGACAAACTTGAGTCGTTGGATCATGCAGCAGATCAACAGTGGATGATGAATCATGATTTCACATTTCGCAAATAATAGCGGATACCGTTAAGAGTTTGCATGGTATGTTAAATGGGTTGTGATGCGATGCGAGAAGGACAAAGGATGCGATGTGATGAGTGGGAGCCATATGTCAGCTTTGTGTAATAGTGCACTTCGCAAGTTTTGTGCTTTAGCGAATTTGAAAAGAGTTAAAAGTTGTGGGCAGGCAATAATGATTGCTTGTGATCAGTTCGACGTATGTGGGTCCCTCCAGCAAGAATTCTATGTGTATTTAACATGTTTTTTGTTATTTTAATTCTATTATAAAGAGTGTTGTTTGTTCGTGTCACATATGTATGTTATTTAACTCTAAATTGTATTCTGTTGTGTTTTGGTCAAGCCACTTAACAGTTGGGGTTCTCATGTGGCAATCAACCTAAAAATAACATTTAATGTGCGGCTTAATAGGTGGAGCGGATAGGGGCGCACCAAATTTGGTAGTCAACCCTAATTTAACTCTAGCTAACTGGAGTTCTCCACATTTAGTGGATTTCTCCTAGGAGATATTGGGTAAAAGTGTAGGAGGCTCAGTTTTCAACCATTCTGAGTGAATGAAGACTTATTTTTTACTAATTGGAGCATTTTGAAGCCATTGGTGCAGAGAAAACAACCATTAGATCACTGTAACTACATGTAACAGAAAAATTTTGAGCATAATGAAAGATGGACAATCCATTGGGAGTTGGACCAGCAAATGTAGCCTAGGAGGGGTGAACTGCTTCATAATGCCTAATGTGTAAACTTCATCTGGTGACTTATTTCTCTATTTTACATTGTTTTTCAGTGTTATTTATGCTTATTTTATGTTTCTAATTCACTAAATTTCATCTATAATTCATGGAAAAACTCATTAATCCTTATGCAAAATAAAGAACCAATTATGCACATGTTATTAAAATTGAAAGACCCTTAGCACAACAAAACTAATACAGGCATTTCAGATCAAATTGTATCAGAGCTAGAGCTTTTCACTGGTGTTGTTTAGTGCAAAGAATTTTTTAACTGTTTGCAAGTTTTAGATGCCTACAAGGCTCAAGCTCAAAAGGGGAGAAGACAAACTGGTGGAAGCAGGAGGGTGTCAAAAGGAGCCAAAGAAAAGGAGAGAAATATTGCCACAATCTCCACCACCTAGTTCACCTCCTAAAGAAGAAAAAGTTACATTAAGCATGCCTCATGATGAAGGAGAAATTCATGATGAAGTTGACCCTAAGGAAGAATACAGAGTGTTTAGGAAAGTGTTTCTTGACATGACTGAGATAGTTAGAATTATTTATCAAGAAAGGAATTAGAGACTAGAAGGAGAAGGATATAAACTCCAAAAGGAAGGACAAGGATCTTTAGGAGATCAACATGCTGAAGACAAGTCAAAGAAGGGAAATGGAGGAAATGGAGGCAATGGAGAGCTACCATCTTCATCATCATCATCTTCTACCTCTTATTTATTACATCAACCACACAAGTCCAAGAGAACTGGTAAATCTCCTTTATTAAAACTTGATGTTAAGTTTTAATTGCCAATGTTTAATGGTGAAGTAAATGAAAACAAGCTAGATAATTGGATTCGACAATTGGAGGTCTATTTGAGAATACAGAACCTTCAAGATGATGATACCAAAATTCAATTAGCTTCTTTGAGAATGGAAGATGCGGCACTTGTTTGGTGGGAAGCCAAGACACAGGAGGAAATCAACAAACATGGTAATATTATTCTATCATGGCCAGATTTTATTACTACTATTAAATGACAGTTTTATCCATTAGCTCATATACAAAAATCCATCATGAACTTGCAAAACTTTAGGCAAGTAAAGGAACAAAATGTGCAAGAATACACCCACGAATTTAGGAGAAGAGCTATTTTATTAGGGGTGGATTTTCCGAGCCAAGACACTTTGCTAAAGTACATAAGAGGCTTATATAGCTACTTAAAACATACTATTCTCATGTTTAACCCCGCCAGTTTAGATGAAGTTTGTGTTCAGGCCACACATCTAGAAGCCAGAGGGAAGAACATTCTTGAATAGGGTAGGAAGAAACCTTTTAAGGGTAAAGCCAAGGAGAAAACCCTAAAAGGTAAAAACAAAAAGAATGCATCTTTTAAGAAAGAGGGAGAAAAAGTGATTTGTAATTTTTTTTCAAAATAAGGCCATGATGAAACTCATTGTTGGAAATTACATCCAGAATTGAGGCCAAAGAGACCCAATAACAAAGGGAAACATAAAAATGTTGCTACATCTCAACATGACTTAGGGTCTGATTCAAGTGATGAGACTAAAATTATAGCCATGGGATTGAAGAACATGAAGGGAAAAGAAATTGAAACTAAACCCAGTACCATTACATCAAACTGTCACATAAACACTCCAAATGAAGAAGAAAGAATATAATTGTTTCATGTGAGGGTCATATCCAAGCATACCAATATTGACACATTGTTAGATAGTGGGTCGCAAGCAAACTTAATCTTTGAAGGCTTGGTCAAAAAACTTAACCTTGAGACCATACCACATCCAAAACCATATCCATTGGGTTGGCTTTGTAAGGATGCAAATCTACACGTTACAAGGAAATTTATATTGAGGATTGTAATCACTGCAAGCTTTGTTGACACAGTTGAATTAGATGTGATTCCACTTGACATAATTGGTATTGTGTTAGGGAGTCCTTACTTGTATGACAAGAAAGCGATCTTCTATCACCATGAGAACAAGTATCATTTATTCAAAGATGGCAAGGAGTTCATTGTTAGAGCACACCACAAGAAGACACGTTAGGGGAATTTTGAGGTCTAATATGGGCCTCCTAAGGAAATTATAAAATAATAGTGGAAATAATAAAATAATATTTGATTACATCATCAAATGTTAGAGGGAAAAAAGAAAAAACTACTTTTTCAACTCATATTTTCAACTTATCTCCCAAAGTATTTACTCAAATTTCGAGTGGGAGAACTCGTTGGATGTAAAATTTAATTCCTCATCCAAGGAGTACCCATGTTTCATACTTTCGATGGGTCTTGCTACACGAAAAATTAGAAATACATGAAAAACGTGATTGCAATCACATTTTTTTATGCATTTCTCATTTTTCGTGTTAGGTCCCTATATTAATAATATAGTCCCTTATTGTTGTTAGTGTAACCCCCTTATTGTTATTATTGTACCCCTATAACCTCCATATTGTTATTATTATGCCCTTAAATTATTATTGTTACGTCGGCTAGGATTACGTTGTGGCCCCACTAGGATTACATTGTGGCCCCATGGACTCCTATATATAGAAAGGAGGTTTTGTCATTTGTATCATTCAAGAATTTTTCATTCATTTAATGTATTGGAGGTTTCCCCCTCGAAGTGGCTTATTTCTAAGGCATTGATATCTCTTTTCTTCTATTTTTTGGAGTTGGATTCACAACATTTGGTATCAGAGCTTTGGATTCTAGGATTTCACTGCTCCAAATAGGTCATCGTGGAATTTTTGCTATAATTTTTTTTATACGGAGGTTTAGAAGCTTAAATGTTTAGGGTTTGAAGCCAAAATCCTGAGGAATATTGTCACAAAATTTTAGAGCTTGGTTCGCAGTTCAGAGATATGATCTATTGAAGTTAGGGCTTTTGCAGGCTCCTGAATTTCACTTAAAAAGATCATCATGGAATTTTTTCTATAACGTTTTTTCTACGAAGGTTCAAAAGCTGAAATTTTTAGAGAGCGAAGCCAAAATCCTGAGGAACATCATCGCAAAATTTCAGGGCTTGTTTCGTAATATTTTTGGAGATATGATCTGTGGACGTTAGGTCTTTTTGAGGCTCCTGAATTTAATCTCAAAGAGGTGATCGTGGGAAAATCTTCATAACTCTCTCTCTGAGCATCGGATTGGAATTCTGTAAAAATTGACTGGAAGTACACGAAATTTAGCTTCCTGTCTATAAATTTTAGATTCAAAGGAGAAAATAGTGATACGTGGCAAGTCATACAAGTTCACTCTACTGAACCAGTCCATAATTAGGTCATTGTGGGAGATTGGACATAACATTGTCTTGAAGAATCCAAATCAATTCAGACCTATGGCATTTGAAATAAGATTCAAAGGACTATTACAGGGACAAATTTTATATATTGAGGATCCGCAAGTATAGAGATAAATCAATTTCAATATCTAGCTCCTCAAAAGCAAGTAAAAGGTGTGTATTTTTTTTTCCGAATTGCATAAGTCTTGTTTGAAGAATCAAGTTGAATTGATTCCAAGGGCATATTGTAGAATATATTTCAGTATTGGGTTCTGAAATGCCTCATAAAATGAATTCAACACCCATTAAGCCTTTAGAAGCCTTTACTATGACTCATGAAGACAAAGAATGGAAAAAAATTTCGCTCTCGCAAAGAGCAACAAAAAATGACATGGAAGTTTTGAAGAAAGGCGTGGAAACTAAGATGGATGGTTTGAAGAAAGGTGTGGGATCTAAGATGGATGGTTTGAAGAATGGCATGGAAGCTAAGATAGATTTCATGGAAGCTGGCATGGAATATAAGATGGATGACATGGAAGCTAAGATCGATGAAAAAATGGAAAACATGAAGAATGATCTAAAGGAAGACATGGAAGGTTTGACAAAGTTGATACAACATTTTTTTCCTAATGGTGAAAATATAGTAGAGGAAACTCATGATGAGAATAAAATAAATGTTAATTTTGATTTCATAAACTCTAATGTTGGCGGGAAGAACCACCATATTCCAAAAATGTATATGAGGAAGTTTGATGGAAAGGATCCTGTAACATGGATACTTCAGATGGAGCAATATTTTGATCTCAATAATGTGCAAAATACACAAAAGGTACACATTGCAACTTTACATTTAGAAAAAAATACATTTGTATGGTATCGATGGATTTTCTCCCTTAAAAAAATTGTCGCTTGGTCAATTTTTACAGAGGAAATGATAGCACTTTATGAGGATACAAAGAGCAACACCTTCTTTATCCAATTAATAAATCTCAAACAAAAGGGTTTAGTGGGGGAGCACATTGACGACTTCCAAAAATGGAATATAAGGGTAACTGATATTCCAGAGGAACACATGATTTATCTCTTCATAGGTACTTTGAAGGATAACATCCAACATGAAGTTTGTGTTTTGGAACCTGATTCATTGAAGAAGGCATTCAGGTTGGCAAGAAAAATTGAATGTAAAATTATGGCGACAAGGAAGCCTACCACTCACTTCTATAAAGAGGGAAGTGTTGTTACTCCTAGATTTCTACAACCTACAAGGTTGACACCACAACAATTGGAAGAAAAAAGAGAAAAAGGGCTTTGCTACAATTGTGATAGAAAATACACTAAAGGTCATAAGTGTGCTGAGAAGAAATTATTTTACATAGATTGTGAAGAGGAATAAGAAAATGAACAAGAAGAGGATATACACCAGGAAGCAAACCTAGAAGAGGAAGAAATGAGTCTGACCATATCATGTAATGCATTGGCAGGAATTACCATTCCTTAAACTCTCAAGATAGAAGGAAATATCAATAAGAAAAATGTTATAGTGTTGATTGATTCAAGTAGTACCCATAATTTTATTCATTGTAAGGTAACCAAGGAATTGAATTGTTTCCTACACCCAGCACCAGAATTTCAAGTGATGGTTGCAAATGGAGGAACTATAAATTTCTCTGGAAAATGCCATAATATCAACCTAACCATGGGGGAATATGTATTGAATAGTCCAATGCTTTCCATTCCTATGGGAGGTGCTAATGTTGTACTAGGAGTACAATGGTTACAATCTTTGGGGACGGCAGCTTTTAATTTTCAAGAAATTTTCTTGAATTTTTTTTTCAGAAGGAAAGGAAGTCGAATTACGGGGTATTGCAAGGAAGCCAAGAAAGACAATAAGCTCTAATGTCATGAAAAATCTTCTAAAGAAAGAACAACGAAGCGTAATTGCACAATCATGCTCACTAGAAGTTACAACATCAAAATCATCTATTTCTACATATCTCCAAAAAATCTTGGAATATCATTCCAAGGATTTTGAAACTCCCAAAGGACTCCCACCTATTGGTGATCATGATCATGCTATTAATTTTATTCCAGGAAGTGTTCCTCCAAACATCAGGCCTTATAGATATCCTTATGTCCAAAAGAGAGAAATTGAACGTATGATTGCAGAAATGTTAGAGGCTGGTATAATTCAACCTAGTCAAAGTTCTTTCTTTGCTCCTATAGTATTGGTACATGTTAGGTCCCTATATGACTAGTATAGTCCCTTATTGTTGTTATTGTAACCCCCTTATTGTTATTATTGTACCCTTGTAACCCCCATTTTGTTATTATTGTGCCCTTAAATTATTATTGTTAGGCCGGCTAGGATTACATTGTGGCCCACTAGGATTACATTATGGCCCCATGGACTCCTATATATAGAAAGGAGGTTTTGTAAATTGTATCATCCAAGAATTTTTCATTTATGTAATGTATTAGAGGTTTCCCCCTCAAAGTGGGTCATTTCTAAGGCGTTGATATCTCTTTTCTTCTATTTTTGGAGCTGATTACACAACATTTGGTATCAGAGCTTGGATTCTAGGGTTTCGCTGCTCCAAACAGGTCATCATGGAATTTTCGCTATAAAAATTTTTCTACGAAGTTTCAGAAACTGAAATTTTTAGGGTACGAAGCCGAAATCCTGAGGAATATTGTCTAAATATTTCAGAGCTTGGTTCGCAATATTTGCGGAGATATGATCTGTGGAAGTTAGGTCTTTTTTCAGGCTCCTAAACAGGGCATCGTGGAATTTGCGCTATAACGTTTTTTATACGAAGGTTCAGAATCTGAAATTCTTATGGTGCGAAGTTGAAATCCTGAATAAATTCTTCAAAAAATTTCAGAGCTTTGTTTGCAATTTTTTTGGAGATATGATCTGTGGAAGGTAGTGCTTTTTCAAGCTCCTGAATTTCATCTCAAAGAGGTGATCGTGGGAAAAGTTCAATAACTCTCTCGCTGGCCATCGGATTGGAGTGCCATAAAAATTTGTCGCAAGTAAACGGACTGTAGTTTTGTGGCTATCAATTTCAGAGACGAAGGATGAAACAGTGACATGTGGCAAGTTGTACAAGTTCGCTCTACTGCACCAGTCCATAATTAGGTCATTTTGGGAGATTGGACACAACTTTGTCTTGGAGAATCCAAATCAGGTCAAACCTGTGGCATTCGAAATATAATTTAGAGGGCTACGTTGGTACTAAAAATCAAACATTGAAGTGTTGCAATCACAAATATAATCCAATTTCAATATCTAGCTCCTCAAAAGCAAGAAAAAGGTGTGTATTTTGTTTTCCAAATTGCATAAGTCTTGTTTGAAGAATCAATTTGAATTGATTCCAAGGGCATATTGTAGAATAGATATCAGTATTGGGTTCTAAAAAATGCCCTGTAAAAATAATTCAACACCCATTAAGCCTTCAGAAGGCTCTACTATGACTCATGAAGATGAAGAATTGCAATATGATCTATCAAAATTACAAGAGCAAGTGCAACAAATTTCACTCTCGCAAAGAGCAACAAAAAATGAAATGGAAGTTTTGAAGAAAGGCGTGGAAGCTAAGATGGATGGCGTGCAAGCTAAGATGGATGACATGAAATACAACATGGAAAACATGAAGAATGATCTAAAAACAGATATCGAAGGTTTGACAAAGTTGATATAAGAAATGTTTCCTAACGGTGAAAAGATAGTAGAAGAACCTCATGATGAGAACAAAATCAATGTTAATCATAATTTCATAAACTCTAATGTTGGCGGGAAGAACCAGCATATTCCAAAAATGGATATGAGGAAGTTTGATGGAAAGGATCCTGTAACATGGATACTACAGATGGAGCAATATTTTGATCTCCATAATGTGAAAAACACACAAAAGGTACGCATTGCAACTTTACATTTAGAACAAAATACATTTGCATGGTATCGATGGCTTTGCTCCCGTAAAAAAATTGTCACTTGGTCAATTTTTACGGAGGAAATGATAGCACATTATGAGGATACAAAGAGCAACACCTTCTTTAGCCAACTGATAAATCTCAAACAAAAGGGTTTAGTGGGGCAGCACATTGAGGACTTCCAAAAATTGAATATAAGGGTAACTGATATTCCAGAGGAACACAGGATTGATCTCTTCATAGGCACTTTAAAGGATAACATCCAATATGAAGTTCGCGTTTTGGAACCTGATTCATTGGAGAAGGCATTCAGGTTGGCAAGAAAAGTTGAATGTAAAATTATGGCGACAAGGAAGCCTACCACTCAATTCTATAAAGAAGGAAGTGTTGCTACGCCTAGATTTCCACAACCTACAAGGTTGACACCACAACAATTGAAAGAAAAAAGAGCAAAAGGGCTTTGCTACAGTTGTGATAGCAAATACACTAAAGGTCATAAGTGTGCTGAGAAGAAATTATTTTACATAGATTATGAAGAGGAAGAAGAAAATGAACAAGAAGAGGATATACACCAGGAACCAACCCTAGAAGAGGAAGAAATGAATCCGACTATATCGTGTAATGCACCGGCAGGAATTACCACTCCTCAAACTCTCAAGATACAAGGACAAATCAAGAAGAAAAAGGTAATAGTGTTGATTGATTCAGGTAGCACCCATAATTTTATTCATTGTAAGGCAGCCAAGGAATTAAATTGTTTCCTATACCCAGCACCAGAATGTCAAGTGATGGTTGCAAATGGAGGAACTATAAATTGCTCTGGAAAATGCAATAATATCAAGCTAACCATGGGGGAATATGTATTGACTAGTCCAATGCTTTCCATTCCTATGGGAGGTGCTGATGTTGTACTAGGAGCACAATGGTTACAATCTTTGGGGACGGTAGCTTTTAATTTTCAAGAACTTTTCTTGAAATTTTTTTCAGAAGGAAAGGAAGTCGAATTACGGGGTATTGCGGGGAAGCCAGGAAGGACAATAAGCTCTAATGTCATGACAAAGCTTCTAAAGAAAGAACAGCGAGGCGTAATTGCACAATTATGCTCACTAGAAGTTCCAACATCAAAATCATCTATTTCTGCAGATCTCCAACAAGTCTTCGACAATCATTCCAAGGTGTTTGAAACTCCCAAAGGACTCCCACCTATTCGTGATCATGATCATGCTATTCATTTGATTCCAGGAAGTGTTCCTCCAAACATCAGGCCTTATAGATATCCTTACTTCCAAAAGAGCGAAATTAAATGTATGATTGCAGAAATGTTAGAGGCGGGTATAATTCAACCTAGTCAAAGTTCTTTCTCTGCTCCTGTAGTATTGGTACACAAGAAGGATGGATCATGGCGAATGTGTCCGGATTATAGGGAGCTCAATAAGCTCACCATTAGAGATAAATTTCCCATTCCTGTGATTGATGAATTATTGGATGAATTACATGGAGCAATTTATTTTACCAAGTTGGATCTTCGTTCAGGATATCATCAAATTAGAATGAAGACTGAAGATATTCCAAAACAACATTTCAAACTCATGAGGGTCATTATGAATTTTTGGTCATGCCTTTTGGCCTTACCAATGCACCTTCTACATTTCAAGGGTTGATGAATTCCATTTTCAAACCCTTCTTAGAAAATTTGTGCTAGTATTTTTTGATGATATACTAATCTACAGCAGGTCTTGGAAGGATCATGTTGAACATGTTGACAGGGTGCTCAAACTATTGCAGGAGAAACAATTATATGCAAAAGAATCCAAATGTTTCTTTGGAGTACAAGAGGTGGAATATCTGGGTCATATTGTATCTCACGAGGGTGTTAAAGTAGACCCTAACAAAATTAAAGCCATTAAGGAATGGAAAGTCCCCACAACCATAAAGCAGTTGCGAGGATTTCTCGGGTTAACTGGGTATTATCGCAAGTTTGTTAAGAATTATGGGAGAACAGCAGCACCGCTAACAACATTATTGAAGAGAGATGCATTTTCATGGACTACTGACGCAACTAAGGCCTTTGAACATCTTAAAGAGGCAATGTGCCTAGCACCGGTCTTAGCTACACCAGACTTCACAAAAACCTTTATTGTGGAATGTGATGCCTCAGGAAATGGAATTGGTGCAGTTTTAATGCAGGAAGGAAGACCCATTGCTTTTGAAAGTCGTCCAATCAAAGGAAATTATTTACAGAAACCTATTTATGAGAAGGAAATGTTAGCAATACTGCATGCACTAAAGAAATTGCGAACTTACCTAATGGGAAGACACTTCAAGGTAAAAACTAATCATGATAGTCTTAAAAACTTTTTGGAACAATGAATATCTTCAGAAAAGTAGCAAAAATGGGTCACAAAGATGTTGGGTTATGACTTTGAAATAATCTACAAAAAAGGAAATCTTAATGTTGTTGCAGATGCACTCTCAAGAAAGAATGAAGAGGTGGAAGCATTGCTTTGTGCCATTTCTATTATCCAACCAGATTGGATAACCGAAGCAAGAGATGAATGAAGAAGGACAAAGATGTATGGACACTCATTCAAAAGTTGCAGCAAGATCCTAGTACATCTGATACATTTAGTTGGAAAAATGATTCCTTATGGTATAAAGATCGCTTATATCTTTGTAAGAATTCCCAACTAAAACAAAAGATTCTTCTGGAATTGCACACTTCTCCTTTAGGAGGACACTCAGGATTTTTAAAAACTTACCACAGGTGAAGAAAGAATTTTTTTGGGATGGCCTTAAATCTGATATTCAAAAGTTTGTGGCGGAATGTTTGGTTTGCCAGCAGAATAAAGTGGAAACAATTAAGACCCCGGGATTTCTACAACCTTTATCCATTCCAAGTCAACGTTGGGAGGATATTTCAATGGATTTTATCACAGGTTTACCTAAGTCCGAAGGAAAGAATGTCATCATGGTGGTAGTTGATAGACTTACCAAGTATGCACACTTTTGTGCATTATCTCATCCATTTAAAGCAAGTACAGCTGCTACTACATTTATGGACAGAATTCAAAAGCTACATGGAAGCCCAAGGGTTATTGTGAGTGACAGAGATCCCATTTTTACTGGAAATTTTTGGACGGAGTTATTTTCTTGTTTGGGTACTCAATTAGCTCATAGCTCATCTTATCATCCTCAATCTGATGGTCAAACTGAGATAGTAATAAATGTTTGGAAGGATATCTTCGTTGTTTTGTATCTGATAAACAAACACAATGGGTCAAGTGGTTACCTCTTGCTGAATGGTGGTATAACACTTCCTTCCATACTGCAGCAAAAATGACCCCATTTATGGCACTTTATGGACATCATCCACCATCCATCACATCATCTTTAAGGGAAAATTCGAAGGTTCAAGCAGTGGAAGATCACATCGAGCATCAGCAAGAAGTTCTCCAACTCTTAAAGGATAACCTGAATTTGGTACAAAATCGAATGAAACAACAGGCAGATCAACATCGCAGCGAGAGAAGTTTTGATGTAGGAGATTGGGTATTTTTACGGCTACAACCATACAAACAAATGTCCCTCAAGCAAGCTAAGAAAGATAATAAATTATCACCAAAGTACTATGGTCCTTACAAGGTGTTGCAAAAGATTGGTACTATGGCATACAAATTGGAGCTTCCTGCTTCTTCGCGAGTACATCCAGTTTTCCATGTTTCATGCTTAAAGAAGGTTATAGGTGAAAATCTTCCAGTTCAAACAATATTGCCAGAACTTGATGAGGAAGGAAAAATCATATTGGAACCCGAAGCGGTCATGGAAACAAGAACTTGACAGCTACGGAATCGATCAATTTCAGAGTATCTCATCAAGTGGAAGAACTTACCCACTGAAGATTCTACATGGGAGGATGAGAATTTTATACAGAAGCACCCAGAGCTACTCAAGCGTTGAGGACAACACTTTTTTGAAGGAGAGGGGCATGTTAGGTCCCTATATGACTAGTATAGCCCCTTATTGTTGTTAGTGTAACCCCCTTATTGTTATTATTGTACCCTTGTAACCCCCATTTTGTTATTATTGTGCCCTTAAATTATTATTGTTAGGTCAGCTAGGATTACATTGTGGCCCACTAGGATTACATTATGGCCCTATGGACTCCTATATATAGAAAGGAGGTTTTGTAAATTGTATCATCCAAGAATTGTTCATTTATGTAATGTATTGGAGGTTGCCCCCTCGAAGTGGCTCATTTCTAAGGCGTTGATATCTCTTTTCTTCTATTTTTGGAGCTGGTTACACAACAGTACACAAGAAGGATGGATCATGGTGCATGTGTCCAAATTATAGGGACCTCAATAAGCTCACCATTAAAGATAAATTTCCCATTCCTATGATGGATGAATTATTGGATGAATTACATGGAGTAATTTATTTTACCAAGTTGGATCTTTGTTCAGGATATCATCAAATTAGAATGAAGACTGAAGATATTCTGAAAATGAAACAACATTTCGAACTCATGAGGGTCATTATGAATTTTTGGTCATGCCTTTTGGCCTTACCAATGCACCTTCTACATTTCAAGGCTTGATGAATTCCATTTTCAAACCCTTCCTTAGAAAATTTGCGCTAGTATTTTTTGATGATATACTAATCTACAGCAGGTCTTGGAAGGATCATGTTGAACATGTTGACAGGGTGCTCAAACTATTGCAGGAGAAACAATTATATGCAAAAAAATCCAAATGTTTCTTTGGAGCACAAGAGGTGGAATATCTGGGTCATATTGTATCTCACGAGGGTGTTAAAGTAGACCCTAACAAAATTAAAGCCATTAAGGAATGGAAAGTCCCCACAAGCATAAAGCAGTTGCGAGGATTTCTCGGGTTAACAGGGTATTATCGCAAGTTTGTTAAGAATTATGGGAGAATAGCAGCACCTCTAACAACATTATTGAAGAAAGATGGATTTTCATGGACTCCTGAAGCAACTAAGGCCTTTGAACATCTTAAAGAGTCAATGTGCCTAGCACCAGTCTTAGCTATGCCAAAATTCACAAAAACCTTTATTATGGAATGTGATGCCTTAGGAAATGGAATTGGTGTTGTTTTAATGCAAGAAGGAAGACCCATTGCTTTTGAAAGTCGTCTAATCAAAGGAAAGTATTTATAGAAAGCTATTTATGAGAAAGAAATGTTAGCAATACTGCATGCACTAAAGAAATGGCGAACTTACCTAATGGGAAGACACTTCAAGGTAAAAACTGATCATGATAGTCTTAAACACTTTTTGGAACAAAGACTATTTTCAGAAGAGCAGCAAAAATGGGTCACAAAGATGTTGGGTTATGACTTTGAAATAATCTACAAAAAAGGGAAGCTAAATGTTGTTGCAGATGCACTCTTAAGAAAGAATGAAGAGGTGGAAGCATTGCTTTGTGCCATTTCTATTATCCAACCAAATTGGATAATCGAAGCAAGTGATGAATGGAAGAAGGACAAAGAAGTGTGGACACTCATTCAAAAGTTGCAACAAGATCCTAGTACATATGAAACATTTAGTTGGAAAAATGATTCCTTATGGTACAAAGATCGCTTATATCTTTGTAAGAATTCCCAACTAAAACAAAATATTGTTTTGGAATTGCACACTTCTCCTTTAGGAGAACACTCGAGATTTTTAAAAACTTACCACAGGGTGAAGAAAGAATTTTTTGGGATGGCCCTAAATCTGATATTCAAAATTTTGTGGCGGAATGATTGATTTGCTAGAAGATTAAAGTTGAGACAATTAAGACCCCGGGTTTTCTAAAAACTTTATCCATTCCAAGTCAATGTTGGGAGGAGATTTCAATGGATTTTATCACAGGTTTACCTAATTCCAAAGGAAAGAGTGTCATCATGGTGGTAGTTGATAGACTTACCAAGTATGCACACTTTTGCTCATTATCTCACCCATTTAAAGCAAGTATAGTTGCTACTAAATTTATGGACACAATTCAAAAGCTACATGGAAACCCAAGGGTTATTATGAGCGACAGAGATCCCATTTTTACTGGAAATTTTTGGACGGAATTATTTTCTTGTTTGGGTACTCAATTAGCTCATAGATCCTATTATCATCCTCAATCCGATGGTCAAACTAAGATAGTAAATAAATGTTTGGAAGGATATCTTCGTTGTTTTGTATCTGATAAACAAACACAATGGATCAAGTGGTTACCTCTTGCTGAATGGTGGTATAACACTTCCTTCCATACTGCAGCAAAAATGACCCCATTTATGGAACTTTATGGATATCATCCACCATCCATCACATTATCTTTAAGAGAAAATTCGAAGGTTCAAACAGTGGAAGATCGCATCGATCATCAACAAGAATTTCTCCAACTCTTAAAGGATAACCTGAATTTGGCACAAAATCAAATGAAGCAACAAGCAGATAAACATCGCAGCGAGAGAAGTTTTGATGTAAGAGGCTGGGTATTTTTACGGATACAACCATACAAAAAAATGTCCCTCAAGCAAGCTAAGAAGGATAATAAATTATCACCAAAGTACTATGATCCTTACAAGGTGTTGCAAAAGATTGGTACTATGGCATACAAATTGGAGCTTCCTTCTTCTTCACGAGTGCATCCAGTTTTCCATGTTTCATGCTTAAATAAGGTTATAGGTGAAAATATTCCAGTTCAAACAATATTTCCAGAACTTGATGAGGAAGGAAAAATCGTATTGGAACCTAAAGCGGTCACGGAAATAAGAACTCGACAACTACAAAATCAATCAATTTTAGAGTATCTCATCAAGTGGAAGAACTTACCCATTGAATTTTCTACATGGGAGGATGAGAATTTTATACAGAAGCACCTAGAGCTACTCAAGCGTTGAGGACAACATTTTTTTGAAGGAGAGGGGCATGCTAGGTCCCTATATTACTAGTATAGTCCCTCATTGTTGTTAGTGTAACCCCCTTATTGTTATTATTGTACCCCTGTAACCCCCATATTGTTATTATTGTGCCCTTAAATTATTATTGTTAGGTCGGCTAGGATTACATTATGGCCCCACTAGGATTACATTGTGGCCCCATAGACTCATGTATATAGAAAGGAGGTTTTGTCATTTGTATCATTCAAGAATTTTTCATTCATGTAATGTATTGGAGGTTGCCCCCTCGAAGTGGCTTATTTCTAAGGATTTGATATCTCTTTTCTTCTATTTTTGCAGCTAGATTCACAACATTTCATGTAGCAGGCTCCATCGAACGTATGCAACATGTGTACTACTTGGATGAAGAATTAAATTTTTCATCCAACGAGTACTCCTGCTCGAAATTTGAGTAAAAACTTTGGGAGATAAGTTGAAAGTACTGGTTGAAAAAGTAGTTTTATTATTTTATTATTTTTTAATATTTCTACCCTTTTACTTAAAAATGGTGAATCGTCCCCCATGGTTGACATCATAATCTTGAATCCTATCGATTTTATAAAGTATATTTTTGTTGTAAATTTTTCTTAGGAGGCCAATTTTAGACCTCAAAATTCCCCTAGTTAAATATTGCTTTGGTAAATGCTGGACAGGTAAAGAGGCTGGTAAGTTCAAGTAAGAATTTTTTTCTTCTTATGATTAAGCCCAAAGCTGATATTAATCATGAATATTTTTAGGGATGTGATCCTGAGTTGAAATCATAATTATATGATGTGGTTAATGGGCATCATGAGATGTTTCAGGAGCCAACAGGATTACCTCCAAAAAGGGAAATTCAACATGAGATTCAGTTGCAGCAGGATTGTCCTCTTCCAAACATCAGTATGTATCGCATGTCAATAATGGAGAATGATGAAATAAAGAGGAAAATCAAAGAGATTTTGGATAAAGGTATCATAAGGCCAAGCACCTCACCATGCGGTTCACCCATAGTCTTGATACCAAAGAAATATGGGACTTGGTGCATGTGTGTAGATTTTAGAGCTTTGAACAAAGTTATGGTAAAAAATCATTACCCACTCCCAAGAATAGATGATTTACTTGATCAGTTGAAAGAAGAAATTTTTTTCACTAATTTAGATTTACGAAGTGGATATCATCAAGTAAGTATTGCAGAAAGTTATATATGGAAAACTGCATTCAAAACCAAACAAGGACTCTTTGAGTGGCTAGTTATGCCTTTTGGTTTATGTAATGCACGAGAAACTTTTATGTGGGTTATGGATAATGTTTTGCGACCATTCCTTGATGACTTTCTTATTTTATACTTAGATGACATTTTTATTTTCAGCAAAACAAGAGAAGATCATGTCTTGCATGTAAATAAAGTGGTTGATATTTTGAAGAAAGAGAAATTATTTCTTAAGATGTCAAAATGTGATTTTGGAAAGACTTATTTGGTCTATTTGGGACATATTGTAGGAGGGGGAGAATTAAGGATTGATCCTTCTAAAGTGGAGGCCATTGTGAATTGGCCCACACCCAAAACAATTACTGAGATAAGAAGTTTCTTAGGTGCAGCTCAATATTGGCGGAAATTTATTGCTAACTTTTATTCCATCACAGCTCCTATGCATGCAGTGACAAGTGTGAAGAAAGGCTTCCAATGGGGAGTCAAACAGCAGCAAGCTTTCGAATATTTAAAATACAAGATTAGTTCAGCTCCAGTCCTTGCACGACCAAATTTGAGACAGCCATTCGAGATATAAACCAATG
The DNA here is from genome assembly GCA_034641835.2 of Pinus albicaulis. Taxonomy (NCBI): domain Eukaryota; kingdom Viridiplantae; phylum Streptophyta; class Pinopsida; order Pinales; family Pinaceae; genus Pinus; species Pinus albicaulis. The sequence continues at coordinate 120,879 of JAXQQM020073677.1, forward strand.
CTAGTGACCATTCGCAGTCCTTTTGCAACATGGTAAGCCTATCGTCTTTCATTCAAAAACTTTTAATGGTTTTGTGACTAATTATCCTACATATGACAAAGAACTATATGTTTTGGTACAAAGTGTCAAGAAGTGGAAACACTACTTGATGGGTAAAGAGACTATTGTACACACCGATCACCAACCATTACAGTACTTGCAATCACAAACAAAATTGCAGCAATCAAGACATTTCAAGTGGATGGGATTTCTTCAACGATTTCACTTGGTTATAAGGTACAAAAAAGGTATATTCAATAAATTTGCATATAAGCTTTTGAGACCAATAATTAGTGCTTCTACTTTACTAAAAAATGATTCTATTGTACATGAGAGTTACATAGAAAAATATGCACACGACATTGATTTCAAATATGTGTATGCTAGTTTGAGTGAAGGGAATCAAGTTGAAGAAAGAGATTATCACATGCATAAAAATTTGTTGTTTCATTTGGGAAAGCTATGTATTCCACAAGGAGAGAGGCTAAGTGTCATGAGAGAAGCTCATTCTTCTCTTATTGCTGGACACTCTGGGGCAAGAAAAACAGTGGCACATCTACAGAGGTATTGTGATTGGCCTCACATGATAGATAGTGTGTCACATTTTATAAGAGGTTGTTCTATGTGTGCAACAAGTAAGCCTGGTAATAGGAAGCTTGGATTGTACACGCCACTACCGGTACCATTAAGGGCATGGGAGAGTGTCTCCATGGACTTTTTTGGAGGTCTACCTATGACAAGAAAGAAACATGATTATATTTTTGTAGTTATGGATGGATTCAGTAAAATGTGTATGCTTATGCTATGTAAGAAGACCGTTACTGTTGAACATATTGTTGAACTTTATTTTCAAAATTTTTGGGTTCATTTTGGATTGCCCACTTCTATTGTTAGTGACAGGGATCCAGGATCATTGGGAATTTTTGTTCAAATCTATGGAGAATAATGGGACCAAAATTGAAAAAGAGTACCACTTTTAATCCAAAAACAAATGGACAAACCAAAGTGGTGAATAAAACAATTGTGCATCTATTGAGAGGATATTGCAGCAAACATCCTATGTTTTGGGATGAACAACTGCATTACATTCAACATGCTTACAACTGAGAAAATAACTCTTCAACACAAACCTCACCTTTTGAAGCATGTTTTGGGTATTTGCCAAAATCACCATTAGACTTCATCTTTGGGAAGGATGTTGCAATTGATGGCCATAGTGATATTGATAAGGCTCGAAATTTTATTGAGAAAATTCAGAGGATATATCAACAATTTCAAGAATAGCTTGAGAAAAGTCAAAACAAATACAAAGAAAGGCATGACAAACACCGGGTTGATCGTAAGTTTCAAGAGGGAGATGACGTATGGTTGCACATTAGCAAAGAAAGAATGCAACAGGAAGGTAAAAAAATCAAACCCATTCGTTATGGTCCTTTCAAGATCATAAAAAAAGTTGGTAATAATGCATTCCAACTTGATTTTCATTCGTACTACAAATTTATTCAGTTGTTAATCTTGAAAACTTACGCTTGTATGAGCCTCCTTTGATCGATGATCAAGGAAGTGATGTTCAACTACCTTCTATTGAAGATTTCTTGCCAAAATTTTTGGATGAACTCAAAGAAGATATAATTCTTAACATGAGGACAAGAGCATCAAAGAGGGGAAGTGTTGACTACCTTTGAGTTGGGCTCAAAGGCACTAAACCAAGCAAGGAAAAATTGATGGAGATTGAAAAGGTGAGGGAGTTGTACCCTCATCTACTGAATAATTAATCAATTAGTTTGGGGTCCAAAAGCTTCCCGATGGGGAGGAATGATCAGGATTTCATAAATTTTGCTCAAAATTAAAAATTATAGGATTGGGTTGAAACTGGGATGGTTGCATATTTCTCTTCTTCCTGATTCCGGTGCCATGAACGGTTTGAAAAACCGATGTCGTATGAGGAGAAATTGACTAAAGACAAAAATACTTAGAAGAATTCTGAGAGAGGAACAGACAGTCACGATTAAATCGTAGATCTAAGGGTGAAATATGAATGGTCATGATGACTTCACAAGTTTGACAAAATGATATGCGATGAATTGGCGGAGATAGACACGAGTCGTTGGATCATGTAACAGATCAACGGTGGACGATGAATCGCGATTTCGCATTTTGAAAATAATAGTGAATATCGTTAAGAGTTCGCACGGTATGTTAAATGGGTTTTGATGTGATGTGAGAAGGACGAAGGATGTGATGTGATGTGGGGGAGCCATGTGTCGGCTTTGCGTAATAGTGCACTTTGCAAGTTTTGTGGTTTAGTGAATTTGCAAAGAGTTAAAAGTAGCGGGCATGCGATTGTGATCACTTGCGATCGGTTCAACGTATGGTGGGTCCCTCCAGCAAGAAGTTAGTGTGTATGTAACAAATTTTGGTTATTTTCATTCTATTATAAAGAGTGTTGTTTGATCACTTCACATATGTATGTTATTTAACTCTAAATTGTATTCCGTTGTGTTCCGGTCAAGCCACTTAATGGTAGGGGGTGCGCATGTGGCCACCACCCTAATCATAATGTTTAAATCGTGGCTTAATAGGTGAAGCAGGTAGGGGCACACCAAATTTGGCGTTCAACCCTAATTTAACTCGAGTTAACTGGAATCCTCCACATTTAGCAAAGTTTTCCTAGGAGATATTGGGTAAAAGTCTAGGAGGCTTAATTTTCGACCATTCTGAGTTAATGAAGAGTCATTTTTTACTAATTGGAGCATTTTGAAGCCATTGGTGCAGATAAAAAAACCATTAGAGCACTATAACTACATGTAATAGAAAAATTTTGAGCATAATGAAATATGGACAAGCCATTGGGAGCTGGACCAGCAGATGTAGCCCAGGAGGGGTGAATTGCTTCATCATGCTTACTGTGTAAACTTCATGTGGTGACTTATTTATCTATTTTACACTATTTTTCAGTGTTATTTATGATTATTTCATGCTTCTAATTCACTAAATTTCATCTATAATTCATGGAAAAAATCCTTGATCCTTATGCAAACTAATGAACCAATTATGCACATGTTATTAAAACTAAAATACCCTTAGCACAACAAAACTAATACAGTCATTTGAAATCAATTATGTTCATGTTTTTTCAATTTTATGGACTCATAGACTATTACTTCATTATATTGCATCAATACAACGCCAAGTCAGTACAAATAATAAATTCCTTATTTGGATCTGAAATTTTTAGTATAGGAGTCGTTGTTGACAATTATTTCAATTTTTCAAAGCTTTCTTGACATTCGGCTAACCATTCAAACTTTATTCCATTTTTATGAAAGGATGTAATGGGGTAAGATAATTTTGAAAAACCTTATACAAATATTCTATAATATCGAGCAATCCTCATAAATGAGCAAAATGTTGACACATATTTTGGTGTGGGCTAATTTATGATAACCTTAACCTTTTCAGGGTCCACAGATAATCCTTCCTTGGAAATAATGTGTCCTAGATATTGAATTATTTTCTTTTAAAACTCGCATTTGCTAAGTTTTTCATAAATTTGATGTTCTCTTAAATTCTGTAATACCAATTTGATATGTTCTTGGTGCTCATCCTCATTTTTAGAGTACACTAGGATGTCATCTATGAATACTAACACAAATATGTTAAGATATTTATGAAGTACGCTATTCATTAAACACATTAAGGTTGTAGGTGCCTTAGTGATACCAAAGGGTAACACTACAAACTCATAATGTCCATATCAAGTCCTAAAAGTTGTCTTGTCAACATCTTCATCTTTTAGTTGCAACTAATAATAACTAGTTCTTAAATCAATTTTTGAAAAGACAGTTTCTCCCCTTAACTGATCAATCAAGTCATCAATCTGGGGTAGTGAATATTTATTTTGATATTTAACTTGTTCAACTGCCTATAGTCGATGCACATTTTGAATGTGCCATATTTTTTCTTAAGAAATAGTATAGGGGCTCCCCACGGTGATACACTAGGTTTGATATAACTCTTATCTAGTAGGTCTTGTAGCTGCATTTTTAACTCTAGTATCTCTTGTATACTCATTATATATGGGGCTCTAGACACAGGGGTATCACCTGGTATCAAATTGATAGAGAAATATATGTCTTTACAAGGGGGTAACTTGGGAATTTCATCCGGAAAAACATCTTGAAACTCTCTTATAACCGATAAAGTCTCTAACCTTTATTTTTATGTTTGTTGTTCATCCCTTTCCACATGCACCATGTATACCTAACATCCTTTTATTGTAGTCCTT